>CAWUFW010023888.1:0-68221 GCA_963921515.1 Calotriton arnoldi | reverse complement strand
TGTCATTTGAGATGTCATCAGTGATGTCACTGACCATGTCATGAGTGATGTAATATGTGACGTCATCAGCAGTGCATTGCGGGGCGCAAGTTATAGTTAGCTGAACTAACTATAACAGGGGAATTTCACGGGTTTTGTACGAGTGAAATGTCCAACTAACTATAACTGTCCCTAAAACCTATGGTTTTTTCAGTGAATATATATATATATATATATATATATATATATATATATTCTGCCGGCATATATTACCTACTGGCGGTCGCCAGTAGGTAGTTATAGTTAGGATCTCGTTTCTATTCAAAAAGCGTTTTTTCTTTTGCCAATATTTTTGGCGTCGTTTGCCGAATCTTCGCGAAATTTTCAAAACTAATGGCACGCTCAGGTCAGCTCCTGTCCTGAAAGTTTCGGGGTGATTCATCAAGCGGGGGCCGAGAAAAAAAGGGGGGTCCCAAAACGCGGGAATGCAATACTTAACCAAGTGTGCTGTAAACTAGTTGCTGGGAGACTTTGCATTGGCCTGTGAGCAAGGACGTGTGAGTCCGAAACCGGTCAGGCCATTTTGGATTTGAGACAAAGCTGCCTGCCGCCTTCGTTGATGTCCTCAATAAAAAGTGGAAATACCTACCTGCGAATGCTTTTTCAATGCAAGGGCAACCTTCTTTTTTCCAAATATATATATATATATATATCACCAAAAAACTGCCTTATTTCCCTTTCCCTCCTTCGTTGGAAAAAGCAGGCACGGACCACAAGATGAGTGCTTCAAATTATTTAATCAGCATCGGCCATAACGCGTTTCGGTCCAGCCGGACCTTGATCACATGACAACGCTTGTGCTTTTTTTCCCACCCTTTTAAAGTGACTTGTGCCTTCAGCCATTGGATAATTCGAATAGACATAAAAAACACACTATATAGGATACATTTCATTCAATAATACACCAAGTAAAAACAGGAAAAAACCTCCACAGTTTAAAATTACTTATTCAGGTTGCAAAATACTTTGTTGAATACAAATATAACTTTATCATAAAAGTTTATAAATTATTTATGTACATGAAATATATAAATAGTATCAAATATAAAATACCATAAAAACAAATTCATTTCATGACTTCAATTTTAAATAAATTCATAAATATAAAATTCATTTAAAATTTATAGTAAAAAAGGGGCCTGACGTAATTCAAAACTGTTTCTTTTTCCGTAAAATGCAAGCTTAAATGCTAAGTTTCCTTGGTGCAACAATGTCCTGAATCCCTTAGGATGTAATTTTATCTTGTCTTGGGGTCCCCCAGATTTAGTCTATTCCCAGTCTCTGGCCTAATTTTTAAAGTGCAAGTGCTACATAATATATTAAAATCCCCTTCACCAAAACCAATACTTTAAAACCATGATTGTTACACTGTTCCACTATTCTTTTTAGGTGTTGAATATAAAAAACCACTATACCTGTGGTTAAGGTCGGTCAGGCGGCCTACTGTTTTCCTTGTTTAAATACAAATTACAATACAATTTTATTTTTCTCCTCAAGTTAACTTAAAAATGAGCTGTGATGCGGTTAAACTGTAAGTTTCGATTACACAGTTAGTTGTAAAAACCTGGCAAAATATAAATCAAGTTAGTTTAAAGGCATGTGTGGAGGTCTTCGGTCGTGTTGAGACCTCCCGGGGCTTTGCTATTAAGATTCAGTATATACCTTGTTTCTAACTTTCTAAGTTGTCCTTCTCTATCTCCACCTCTTCTATTCATGGGGATGGAGTCAATCAAATAATAAGAGAGGTCCTTTAGGTTGCTTTGATGCACGTCCCTAAAATGCCTTGCAACTGGATACGTTTGATCATTATTATTAATTGCTCTAATATGTTGCAAAATTCGTTTGTGCGCGGGAAGTTTAGTACTGCCCACATATTTAAGATTGCATGAGCACTCTAAAATGTAAATCGCATATTCGGTTTTACAGTTCAGTGGTTTATTAATGGTAAAAACTTTATCACTGAACGCCAGCTTATATGTTTTCATATTGGTGCCATATTGACATGCCTTGCAGATTTTACATTTTGTAAATCCATTTTGCTGCCACCATTTTCTCTGTTCTTGGATTTCTGGACTGCTGCTAACTAGTCTATTATGCATTGAAGGTGCTCTCCTATAAGTCACACCTAAATATGGTGGTAGTGTGTCACCTATTACTGGGTCACTTTTCACGATTTGCCAGTTGCGTTGCATAATGTTTTTAATTTGTCTGTGTTGAGCATTGTAAGCAAGTATTAACCTAACTTCGGGTTCTTGTGACTGAGTAATGTTTTCACCACTATTTTTTGTTAGTAATAACAGAGATCTATCTTTCATATTGGATTTAGTTATGGCTGCTTCTATTGTCTTTTAGAGTACCCCCTTGCTAAGAATCTTTTTTACTCTTTTGTTGAGCAGCAATTAAATCTACCGGGCTACTGCACACTCTTTTTAATCTTATCATTTCCCCATAGGGGATACTTTCAATTAGGTGTCTAGGATGAAAGCTGCTGGCGTGCAACACCGCATTTCCAGCTGTCTCCTTTCTATGGATTTTAGTTTCGATGTTATTATTCTCTATATACAGTTCCACATCTAGGAAGCAAATGTTACTTTCACTAATGGTAGAAGTGAATTTTAGATTGACACTATTTTTGTTAATGGCTGTTACAAAGTCATTGGCTTCCTCCACCGTTCCTTCCCATACAATGAACAAATCATCAATGAAACGGTAAAGTGCCTTCACATTCTTCTCCATATAACCTTTATGCGATATCTTCAGGACCAGCTCTTCCCACCAGCCCATAAACAAACAGGCGTAGCTGGGAGAAAAGCTGGCCCCCATTGCCACTCCCCGCATTTGCTGATAATACGTTTTATCAAATAAAAAAACATTATTATAGAGACAAAAACTGATCAAATTTATCAGCATCATGCTATGTGGGGACAAGATAGTATCATTGGTTCTTAAATAAAATTCAAGGGCACGAAGCCCATCTTTGTGGTTAATGCATGTATATAATGACACGACATCTAAAGTCATTAGTAAATAATTCTTCTTCCAACCAAAATCCTTCAATTTGGAAATAAAATCACTCGTGTCTCTTATGTAGGACGGAAGATTTTTAACTAAATCCTGTAAAAAATAGTCAGCATATATTGAAGCATTTTCCAAGAGCCTTTTTGGGCCGATATAATCGGTCTTCCTGGAGGTTTTGTAGTGCTTTTGTGGATTTTAGGAATAAAATAAATGTTCGGTGTCTTGGGATTATCATTCCTGATAAATTTATATTCGTCGGTAGTTAATAGTCCCGCACTTTTCCAGGCTACCAGTTTACTATAAAAATCATTATATATTCCCTTTAATGCTAGGAAGTTGCTTGTGCGGTAGCATTCCCTGTCGTTTAATTGAGACATAGCCTCCTCGACATAATCTTTTTTTGTCCATAAAACCACATTACCTCCTTTATCTGAGCCTCGCACAATAATGTTTTCATTTTTTTGGAGTTTGGATATCAACTGATGGTACTGAAGATTTTTGTTACTCTTTTTTTGTTTTTGATTTTGTAGTTTTGAATTTAATTTCTTTATCTCATGTACCACATTCTCATTAAAAATGTCAATTCCATCCCTCATCATGATTGGTGTAAAAGTCGATTTTTTTCTTGAAAGGGATTTTCTTCCTGTTTCCTTTGATATTACAGCCAGGCTTGTACTTTGGCTACCGGTTTCATATGATTCTTTCTGTAAAGCCACCAGGGTATCGAGGAGATTTTGCTCCATTGAATCAGCTTGCCCCTGGACAGATTGTTCTTCATTATTGGTCTTATCATTGGTTTTGGCTTGTTGTAACAAAGTATGGTGCTTTTTTAATTTGAGCTTGCGTATGAATTTGTATATGTCCATTCGTGTATTAGCATAGTTAAAATTGGACTCAGGACAGTAGGATAGGCCAAGCGCTAAAATCTGTTGCTCAGCTTTATTCAGATTGATATTGGTCAAATTTATGATGGTTTTTCCTATTTCCTCATCAATTATTGTTTGCGATTCCACCAGCCTCGTCCCCGCTTCTTGTTGGGAGCAGGCCTTTCTTCTTGCCTTTCTCCTCTGCCGCCGCCGGTAGTTTCGCCTCTTCCTACTTGTTTCCTTTGAGTTCTTGGACGCAGAGATTGCCTCCGTTCCTCCGCTAAAAAATCAAGCTCCTCTGCTGGTGAAAGTTTCGGGCCAGCTCCACTTGTAGATGCCTGGGCCGGTTCATTCTCCACCTCACTCTCCATGGCAGAACTCAAATCCGAGTTTGATGTTTGGAGTTGCCCATCTTTATTTCCCTGGGCGCTTCGCATTTGTTCATTTTTGGACTTGTATTTGTTACTTTTCATTACATCATACTTTTTTGAAAAGGTGAAAATTCTTCCTGTATCGTAATCTACACGATCTCGATGGAATTTGAACGCTTTGCGTTCTTTGACTTTGTCCTCCTCTTTACGCAGTCTGATAATCATTTCCTCCCTTAGTTTGCTTACTTCATCACTATTGCCCATTTTATTGATTTCATCATTGAGTTCCTCTATCCTAACTTGTAATGCCACTCTGTCGATCTCTGCATATTTGACCAATATTTCAACTAACCTCCTTGAGGATTCAAGGTTGCACTGTGCCCAGTCTCTCATCATATCCGGATTAGGTTGCTCATAACTCGGTGCTGTGAGAATTCTTAAGCCTCTAGGGATTCTCCCTACATCAAGGTACCTTTGCAGGGACTTATGCTCCCACCATTTTCCCTGCTCGGCACGCATCAATTTTTCCAGACTCCGCATTTTGTCTTTCGTTGTAGTGCTCGGTGCGTTAGTTTTTGAATTTTGTTGGTTAAAGCTGGCACCCGTAGGAGCAGTATTGCTGAACATTTCTGAGGCCGCCGCCTCCCGGTCTTTAAGGGTGTCTGCCGACATCCTGATCTGTATAATAATGATACTCTTGTATTCACGGCAAAAGTACGTATGGGGTTTTAAACAATTTAAATCCTCTCGCTTGCCGCTTGCACACCACTCTCCCCGCAATGCCTCTGTAGATCCTACCTTTCTCGGGAAGTCCGCGCCCAAACGGGTCCTCCGACACGGCGAACGGCGACTCCGATCCGATCAGGCAGTCCAATCCTCGGCTGTAGGGGGGGGCTGACAAGCCGTAATCCTTCCGGATTGGGTTTACTTCCGGTGCAAGACTGGAAGAAGCAGCTTCTGTTTTGGGTTGTCGCCTCGATTCAAGTGGGGGTCCGTACTTGGCTGGTAGAAGCCTCAGCCAGCCCAAATATCACCAAAAAACTGCCTTATTTCCCTTTCCCTCCTTCGTTGGAAAAAGCAGGCACGGACCACAAGATGAGTGCTTCAAATTATTTAATCAGCATCGGCCATAACGCGTTTCGGTCCAGCCGGACCTTGATCGCATGACAACGCTTGTGCTTTTTTTCCACCCTTTTAAAGTGACTTGTGCCTTCAGCCATTGGATAGTTCGAATAGACATAAAAAACACACTATATAGGATACATTTCATTCAATAATACACCAAGTAAAAACAGGAAAAAACCTCCACAGTTTAAAATTACTTATTCAGGTTGCAAAATACTTTGTTGAATACAAATATAACTTTATCATAAAAGTTTATAAATTATTTATGTACATGAAATATATAAATAGTATCAAATATAAAATACCATAAAAACAAATTCATTTCATGACTTCAATTTTAAATAAATTCATAAATATAAAATTCATTTAAAATTTATAGTAAAAAGGGGCCTGACGTAATTCAAAACTGTTTCTTTTTCCGTAAAATGCAAGCTTAAATGCTAAGTTTCCTTGGTGCAACAATGTCCTGAATCCCTTAGGATGTAATTTTATCTTGTCTTGGGGTCCCCCAGATTTAGTCTATTCCCAGTCTCTGGCCTAATTTTTAAAGTGCAAGTGCTACATAATATATTAAAATCCCCTTCACCAAAACCAATACTTTAAAACCATGATTGTTACACTGTTCCACTATTCTTTTTTAGGTGTTGAATATAAAAAACCACTATACCTGTGGTTAAGGTCGGTCAGGCGGCCTACTGTTTTCCTTGTTTAAATACAAATTACAATACAATTTTATTTTTCTCCTCAAGTTAACTTAAAAATGAGCTGTGATGCGGTTAAACTGTAAGTTTCGATTACACAGTTAGTTGTAAAAACCTGGCAAAATATAAATCAAGTTAGTTTAAAGGCATGTGTGGAGGTCTTCGGTCGTGTTGAGACCTCCCGGGGCTTTGCTATTAAGATTCAGTATATACCTTGTTTCTAACTTTCTAAGTTGTCCTTCTCTATCTCCACCTCTTCTATTCATGGGGATGGAGTCAATCAAATAATAAGAGAGGTCCTTTAGGTTGCTTTGATGCACGTCCCTAAAATGCCTTGCAACTGGATACGTTTGATCATTATTATTAATTGCTCTAATATGTTGCAAAATTCGTTTGTGCGCGGGAAGTTTAGTACTGCCCACATATTTAAGATTGCACGAGCACTCTAAAATGTAAATCGCATATTCGGTTTTACAGTTCAGTGGTTTATTAATGGTAAAAACTTTATCACTGAACGCCAGCTTATATGGAAATACCTACCTGCGAGTGCTTTTTCAATGCAAGGGCAACCTTCTTTTTCCAAATATATATATATATATATATATATATATATATATATATATATATATATATATATATATATATATATATATATCTACTGGCGGTCGCCAGTAGATAGTTATAGTTAGGACCTATTTTCCATAGGAAATCCGCGACATTCTATTTGAAATAACTCTTGCGTCGGTTGACGAATCTTCGCGAAATTTTCAAACTTTATGGCCCGCTCCGGTCCGCTCCTACCCTGAAAGTCTCAGGGTGATTCGTCAAGCGGGGGCCGAGAAAAAGGGGGGTCCCAAAACGTGTTCCCCATTCATTTTCCCATAGGAAACTTTAGACACGGCTACAGCCCGAACTGCTGAACGGAATTACACCAAATTTGGCAAAGAGGTAGTTCTTGGTTCAGAAAGAACCCTTTTGTTAAATGGTGTAAATCCGTTCAGTAGTTGCGGAGAAATTAAAAAAATAAGAGTCAAAAATCAATTTCCCATAGGAAACTTTATGCAAGGCTACAGCTCGAACTGCTGAACGGAATTACACCAAATTTGGCAAAGAGGTAGTTCTTGGTTCAAAAAGAACCCTTTTTCTTAAATGGTGTAAATCCGTTCAGTAGTTGCTGAGAAAATCAAAAGTAAAAACACATATATATCTGGGCGGAGCCTAACCACACATGTCATCGTGAGATCTGATTGGCTGTCAGCACTTCATCCTGGAATTGCTGGCAGCCATCTTGGGACCAATATAAATGATAGTAGCCCATTGAAATGCATTGTAGTGAATCGAAGATTTTGAGGGTTACCAAAAGGAGAACTATAAAGGGTGATAACAGACTTTAGTTACATTAGAATTCATTTGTTGATGGTACCATACTAATTTCAGGAATTGTGGTGTGTTCTAAGGTGATTTTACCCTGTGAAAAACCTTCTGCTGGGATATCATGAATCATGTTTGAGAGAAAACTATTTTCACATGCTTGTCCCATACAGTTTTGGAAGGTGCCCCAGAAGCTAAAATGAGAGCATATTTTCTGTAAATTCACATTATCTTTCTCAGTCATGTGAGATTGAAGTCTGACATTCTCAGTAAAACATGTACATCCAACAAGGGCAGAGACTGTCAGTTGATTCCTTTGTGTTCTACTGCAGCTTCCCAGAGTGTTCTAAAGAACAACTAGAGTGCTAACAGCCTTACTTATGACAAAAGTATGGCCCACCTGAAGCCATCTTAATTGGAATAAACTGGTAACACTTAAAACATTTAATTTAAAAAGGAACAAAATGATGGGGTTCATCTTGTCATAGAAATTATGGTTAGTGCTCTGGAAAGAAAAATTAGGACATGTTTTAAGTGAGATCTCAAATATCTTCCTGTTATATTTCAACAGGAGCAGCCTGTCAGTTGATGCCTTTGTGTTCTACTGCAGCTTCCCAGAGTGTTCTAAAGAACAACTAGAGTGCTAACAGCCTTACTTATGACAAAAGTATGGCACACCTGAAGCCATCTTGATTGGAATAAACTGGTAACACTTAAAACATTTAATTTAAAAAGGAACAAAATGAGGGGGTTCATTTTGCCATAGAAATTATGGTTAGTGCTGCAAAAAGAAAATTTTGTGCATGTTTTAAATGAGATCTCAAATCCTCTTCTATTTCATTAGAAAATTCTGACATGCAGACTGAAACAATCACTTTCAATACCAGCAGTAGACTTCCAGTTAACTCCTTGGTGAGCAGTAGCTTTACTACAGTGATCTAAAGAACAACTAGAGTAATAACATTCTGAATTTATGGCAAATGTGTGACACATCTGAATGCCTTCTTGATGGAATCAAAGTAAAAAACTGAAAGCATTTCCTACTGAGGAGACTGCAGTAAATGAGGAAATTAGGAAACTTCATAACAAAGAAGTCTTCCAAGATGGCCACCAGTGAAAAAAGAGCCCAAATGTAGCACAAATATTACCCAGATGTAGCCCACATATAGCCCAATGACAAAAGTGTGCAAAACACTTTTTATTTTTAGTTTTTTTGCAGTTTTATGTAGTGCAGACTGGTCAGGTATTGGAGCGTTGCATGTTAAAACATGACCCCCTACACTACAAAAACACCACTGCACTACCCTAAACCCTAAAACACTACCCCAGCACGACCCCCTACACTACACAAGCACCACTGCACTATCCTAAACCCTAAAACACTACCCCCAGCATGACCCCTACACTACACAAACACCACTGCACTACCCTAAACCCTAAAACACTACCCCAACACCACTGCACTAACCTAAATCCTAAAACACTACCCCCAGCACGACCCCCTACACTACCCAAACACCACTGCACTACCCTAAAACATGACCCCCTACACTACACAAACACCACTGCACTACCCTAAACCCTAAAACACTACCCCCAGCACGACCCCTACACTACACAAGCACCACTGCACTACCCTAAACCCTAAAACACTGCCCACAGCACGACCCCTACACTACACAAACACCACTGCACTACCTTAAACCCTAAAACACTACCCCCAGCACGACTCCCTACACTGCCCGAACACCACTGCACTGCCCTAAACCCTGAAACACATACCCTAGCACGACCCCCTACACTGCCCGAACACCACTGCACTGCCCTAAACCCTGAAACACCATCCCCTTCACGACCCCCTACACTGCCCAAACACCACTGCACTGCCCTAAACCCTAAAACACCACCCCCAGCATGACCCCTACACTGCCCGAACACCACTGCACTGCCCTAAACCCTGAAACACTACCCCCAGCAAGACCTCCTACACTGCCCGAACACCACTGCACTGCCCTAAACCCTGAAACATCACCCCCAGCAATACCCCCTACACTGCCCGAACACCACTGCCCTAAACCCTGAAACACCACCCCCAGCACGACCCCCTACACTGCCCGAACACCACTGCACTGCCCTAAACCCTGAAACACCACCCCCAGCACGACCCCTACACTGCCCGAACACCACTGCACTGCCCTAAACCCTGAAACACCACCCCTGCACGACCCCCTACACTGCCCGAACACTACTGCACTGCCCTAAACCCTGAAACACCATCCCCAGCACGACCCCCTACACTGCACGAACACCACTGCACAGCCCTAAACCCTGAAACACTACCCCCAGCAAGACCCCTACACTGCCCGAACACCACTGCACTGCCCTAAACCCTGAAACACCACCCCCAGCAAGACCCCCTACACTGCCCGAACACCACTGCCCTAAACCCTGAAACACCACCCCCAGCAAGACCCCCTACACTGCCCGAACACCACTGCACTGCCCTAAACCCTGAAACACCAGCCCCAGCACGACCCCTACACTGCCCAAACACCACTGCACTGCCCTAAACCCTGAAACACCACCCCCTGCACGACCCTCTACACTGCCCGAACACTACTGCACTGCCCTAAACCCTGAAACACCACCCCCAGCACGACCCCCTACACTGCACGAACACCACTGCACTGCCCTAAACCCCGAAACACTACCCCCAGCAAGACCCCCTACACTGCCCGAACACCACTGCCCTAAACCCTGAAACACCACCCCCAGCAAGACCCCCTACACTGCCCGTACACCACTGCACTGCCCTAAACCCTGAAACACCACCCCCAGCATGACCCCCTACACTGCCCGAACACCACTGCACTGCCCTAAACCCTGAAACACCACCCCCAGCACGACCCCCTACACTGCCCGAACACCACTGCACTGCCCTAAACCATGAAACACCAGCCCCAGCACAACCCCCTACACTGCCCGAACACCACTGCACTGCCCTAAACCCTGAAACACCAGCCCCAGCACAACCCCGTACACTGCCCGAACACCACTGCACTGCCCTAAACCCTGAAACACCAGCCCCAGCACGACCGCCTGCACTGCCCGAAAACCACTGCACTGCCCTAAACCCTGAAACACCAGCCCCAGCAAGACCCCCTACACTGCCCGAACACCACTGCACTGCCCTAAACCCTGAAACACCTCCCCCAGCAAGACCCCCTACACTGCCCGAATACCACTGCACTAAAGCCTGAAACACCACCCCCAGCAAGACCACCTACACTGGCCGAACACCACTGCACTGCCCTAAACCTTGAAACACCACCCACTGCACGACCCCCTACACTGCCCAAACACCACTGCACTGCCCTAAACCCTGAAACACCACCCCCTGCACGACCCCCTACACTGCCCGAACACCACTGCACTGCCCTAAACCCTGAAACACCACCCCTCAGCACGACACCCTACACTGCCCGAACACCACTGCACTGCCCTAAACCCTGAAACACCACCCCCAGCACGACCCCCTACACTGCCCGAACACCACTGCACTGCCCTAAACCCTGAAACACCACCCCTGCACGACCTCCTACACTGCCGGAACACCGCTGCACTGCCCTAAACCCTGAAACACCACCCCCAGCACGACCCCCTACACTGCCCGAACACCACTGCCCTAAACCCTGAAACATCAACCCCAGCAAGACCCCCTACACTGCCTGAACACCACTGCCCTAAACCCTGAAACACCACCCCCTACACTGCACGAACACCACTGCACTGCCCTAAACCCTGAAACACCACCTCCAGCAAAACCCCTACACTGCCTGAACACCATTGCTCTGCCCTAAATCCTGAAACACTAGCCCCAGCATGACCCCTACACTGCCCAAACACCACTGCACTGCCCTAAACCCTGAAACACCACCCCCAGCACGACCCCCTACACTGCCCGAACACCACTGCACTGCCCGAAACCCTGAAACACCAGCCCCAGCAAGACCCCCTACACTGCCCGAATACCACTGCACTGCCCTAGACTCTGAAACACCAGCCCCAGCAAGACCCCCTACACTGCCCGAACACCACTGCACTGCCCTAAACCCTGAAACACCAGCCCCAGCATGACCCCCTACATTGCCCGAACACCACTGCACTGCCCTAAACCCTGAAACACCACCCCCAGCACGACCCCTACACTGCCCGAACACCACTGCACTGCCCTAAACCCTGAAACACCAGCCCCAGCATGACCCCTACACTCCCGAACACCACTGCACTGCCCTAAACCCTGAAACACCAGCCCCAGCACGACCACCTACACTGCCCAAACACCACTGCACTGCCCTACACCCTGAAACACCAGCCACAGCACGACCCCCTACACTGCCCGAACACCACTGCACTGCCCTAAACCCTGAAACACCAGCCCCAGCATGACCCCCTACACTGCCCGAACACCACTGTACTGCCCTAAACCCTGAAACACCAGCCCCAGCACGACCCCCTACAAAGCCCGAACACCACTGCACTGCCCTAAACCCTGAAACACCACCCCCTGCATGACCCCCTACACTGCCCGAACACCACTGCACTGCCCTAAACCCTGAAACACCACCCCCTGCAGCACCCCCTACACTGCCCGAACACCACTGCACTGCCCTAAACCCTGAAACACGACCCCTGCACCGCCCCCTACACTGCCCGAACACCACTGCACTGCCCTAAACCCTGAAACACCACCCCCAGCACGACCCCTTTACTGCTCGAACACCACTGCACTGCCCCAAACCCTGAAACACCACCCCCAGCACGACCCCCTACACTGCCCGAACACCACTGCCCTAAACCCTGAAACACCACCCCTGCACGACCCCCTACACTGCCCGAACACCACTGCACTGCCCTAAACCCTGAAACACCACCCCCTACACTGCCCGAACACCACTGCACTGCCCTAAACCCTGAAACACCACCCCCAGCACGACCCCCTACACTGCCCGAACACCACTGCACTGCCCTAAACCCTAAAACACCACCCCCAGCATTACCCCCTACACTGCCCAAACACCACTGTACTGCCCTAAACCCTAGAACACTACCCCCAGCACGACCCCTACACTACCCGAACACCACTGCACTACCCTAAACCCTAAAATACTACCCCCAGCACAACCCCCTACACTACCCGAACACGACTGCACTGCCCTAAACCCTCAAACACTCCCCCAGCACGACCCCTACACTACCCGAACACCACTGCACTGCCCTAAACCCTAAAATACTCCCCCAGCACGACCCCCTACACTACCCGAACACCACTGCACTGCCCTAAACCCTAAAACACTCCCCCAGCACGACCCCTACACTACCCAAACACCACTGCACTGCTCTAAACCCTAAAACACTACCCCTGCATGACCCCTACACTACCCAAACACCAATGCACTACCCTAATCCCTAAAACACTACCCCCGCATGACCCCTACACTACCCTAAACCCTAAAACACTACCCCGCATGACTCCCTACACTACCCAAAGACCACTGCACTACCCTAAACCCTAAAACACGACCTCCTACACTACACAAACACCACTGCACTACCCTAAACCCTAAAACACTACCCCCTACACTACACAAACACCACTGCACTACCCTAAACCCTAAAACACTACCCCCAGCAGTACCCCTACACTACCCAAACACCACTGCACTAACCTAAACCCTAAAACACTACCCCAGCAGTACCCCTACACTACCCAAACACCACTGCACTACCCTAAATCACTACCCCCAGCACAACCCCCTACACTACCCAAACACCACTGCACTACCCTAAACCCTAAAACACTACCCCCAGCACGACCCCCTACACTACCCAAACACCACTGCACTACCCTAAACCTTAAAACACTCCCCCAGCACGACTCCCTACACTACCCAAACACCACTGCACTACCCTAAACCCTAAATCTACCCCCATCATGACCCCTACACTACACAAACACCACTGCACTACCCTAAACCCTAAAACACTACCCCCAGCACGACCCTCTTCACTACCTAAACACAACTGCACAATTTGTTACAGGCGTTGCAACGCAGGCCTGTGGTGCTTACTGGAAGTACCTAGTGGGCTAGTTGGGCCCCAGGGACCCTCAGGATTCAAGGTGACCTAATCCCCCAACTTAAAACGCACCACGGGGCGCGTTTGCACAGTGGTGAAGGGAGGGGCGGGGCCTCAGGTGACATGTGCGCAAACACGCCCTGTGGTGCGTTTTAAGTTGGGGAATTAATTCCCTTTGAATCCTGAGGGACCCTGGGGGCCAACTAGCCCACCAGGTACCTTCAGTAAGCACAACAGAGTTGCGTTGCAGAGAGGTGAAAAAGGTGCGTGGCCTCGGAACGCCTCTCTGCAACTCAGCTCTGTGGTCCTAACTGTAGGTACCTGGGGGCTAGTTGGGCCCCAGGGACCCTCAGAATTCAAGGGGACTTAATCCCGCAACTTAAAACGCGCCACGGGGTGCGTTTGCACACATGTCACCTCAGGCCCCCTCCCTTCACCACTGTGCAAACGCGCCCTGTAGCGCGTTTTAAGAGGTAGTTTTAATCCTCCTGCCCTATTATGTACTAGGGACTTGCAGAGGAGGTCATGCTAATCACAGGGGTACCCCAACGCATAGTGTTCCCTAGTGTATGTAGGTGTTTTCACTGTATTCTAAGTGTCTTTTAGCATAGCACTGGTTAGTCAGAGTCAGTTACCACCAGTACCCGTCTGAAAAAGTTGTGGGCACAGGATGATTTTGCAACAAGGCCTCTTTCTGCTCCTCTGTTGGTTCTTTCTGCACATCTTTTGCTTCTTTCTGTGCGTTTTTCTTCTTTCTTCACATGTCCTACTTCTGTAGGCATAGTTAGAAACTAGCATTTAAAAAAACCTTTGAAATTCACTTAAAAAATCATAGGTTTCAGGCACGTTATAGTTAGAAATTAGCATTTAAAAACCTTTGAAATTCACTGAAAAAACCATATGTTTCAGACACGTTATAGTTAGAAATTAGCATTTAAAAAACCTTTGAAATTCACTGAAAAAAGCATAGGTTTTAGGGACAGTTATAGTTAGTTGGACATTTCACTCGTACAAAACCATAGAAATTCCCCGTTATAGTTAGTTCAGCTAACTATAACTCGCGCCCCGCAATGCACTGCTGATGACGTCACATATTACATCACTCATGACATGGTCAGTGACATCACTGATGACATCACTGATGACATCTCAAATGACATCACTGATGACATCATCCATGTGATAATTTCATGCATCTTCTCACACCCTAATATAACTTTTGATACACCCACTCTAAATTACAGACTGCCATTCTCAAAACCATAGACACTCCAACACCAAAAACTACATACCCACTCACTGATTCTTAGGTCTACACACACATCCACTCACTCACCTGTACAGTCACTCATACTTATAGTCACTCAGTACAGGACTATTATATGCACTCATACACATATATAAACACTCACACACCGTCACTCATCCATAGAGGTACTCACACACCTAGTCAGTCATGCAAAAACTTAATCACACACCCATTTACTCACCTATACAGTTATACACACACCAGCTCACTTACTCATACAAATACTAGCACATTCTTACACTCTTATACAATCACTGATACAAGTACACACTCATCCATACAGCCACTCTCACAATCACACACTCTCACTTATAGCCATTTATATACTCCAACACACATATATACTGCCTTTCACATATGTAGTTACTCACACATGTACCACTGAGATATACATTCAATCACTAACACACCCATACACACACTCACCCACCCATACAGTCCATCACAGATGCACTCTTGAAACCATGCACCCAGTGAATCACCAACTCACACATCTATGCACAGAGTCACACACACCCCACCCACACAAACACTCAGGCACCCATACAGATACTCAGACAATCAATCAATAACCCATGTAGACACTCATGTAGCTATTCAGAAAGCCATGCAGCCGCTTACAAACCAACAGACAGACGGATACAGACATTCACACAGTTTAGTCACTAACCCATGCATTCAGTAAGATACATTTAATCACTCACTTGTAGAGTCAGTCACTCACGTACTAAATCATCCATTCAGACACTTATACACCCACTCATTCTTCAACACGCCTTTCCCTATATATATTAAACATATTTAAACTTTACAGAAACACACAGTCACTGGATGATGTCATCAGTGATGTCATTTGAGATGTCATCAGTGATGTCATCAGTGATGTCACTGACCATGTCATGAGTGATGTAATATGTGACGTCATCAGCAGTGCATTGCGGGCGCGAGTTATAGTTAGCTGAACTAACTATAACGGGGAATTTCTATGGTTTTGTACGAGTGAAATGTCCAACTAACTATAACTGTCCCTAAAACCTATGGTTTTTTCAGTGAATATATATATATATATATATATATATATATATATATATATATGCGCCAACTTCCTCCACACCTCACTGGCTTTTTCACTCGTTGATATATCAAAACACACCACCGTTCTCTGCACTTCCGTTTCAGGCGAACAGAGAAACACGAGCCCAGCAAATATAATGCATTGATTTTTATTCCTCAAGAATGACGCGTTTTGGACAACTCGTGTCCTTGCTGACATATCAACAATCGCAGTTCGCCATCTTTTTTATATACATATGCTGTTCCATTGTAACCACGTGGTAAATAAACATAGAAGACACACTAGCACCACATTTTACACAATAGTTAGTCTGCTTTCTTTCTGGTAATACATGGCACGATGTACTCTTGTGAATATTGATTTCATTAAACATACATTTTCAAATTTGTTGCACATTGTTCATTAATTGTTAGCGATACATAAATTACCAAACAATCAATTTGGATGCTGAATAAAAAACATAGATGTGTACCATGATCGCACTTATTCTTAGTATGTTTTGCTCCATACATAAAATAGTAAAAAACATGTTCCATTCAAATATAAATAAAACCTGAAACTACTAAAATGATGAGTCAAGAACTGTGCAAAAAATCGCTTTGAACTAGTAAATATTTCACTGTGCAAAATGATGCCATCGGACTACGGACCCCCATCCTCATAACTTTCCTGCTTAAATGCATTATTGAGGCGGATTATGTACGATGTGCAACCTATGCATAAGTGCAAAAAAGCCAAGTGTGCCAAAGTGCAACCTTTGGTCAAAATTGACCACCTAAAGTGCATGTGCTTAAAAATTCATAAAACACACTTGTGAAAACATTCATAAATAACAAAAAGATTTCATAATATCAACCCCAAAGGGAGGGAAAAAGAGAGATATGTACAGTATAAAAAATATATATATATATTTCAGCGTTCTAGTAATTTCAAATATCAATTCAAATTCAAATTAGTGTGGCGAAATCTCATATCTATACAGGGATACCAATATTATAAAAAGTGGTATAGGTCCTCAGTGTTATTGAGTCTGTTGGGAAATTTACTATCCAACTCAACAATCATTTTGGACTCTAATTGCCTTAACATCCTTTCCCTATCTCCTCCTCTTCGGAGCTTAGGGATAGCAGCTACCACAAAATATTTCAAACAGCTCAGGTCATTATTATGTGTTTGCTTAAAATGGCGAGCCACCGGGTAAGTAGAATCATTATTGACGATAGCTCGCAGATGTTGTAAGATTCTGACGTGCACCTGCCGCTTAGTACTACCCACATATCTCAAGCCACAGGTGCACGTCAAGACATAAACTGCAAACTCTGTTTTGCAATTAAAACAACCTTTGATTGAAATCTTTTCTGGACTAAAAGGAGTTGAAAAACATGTGGTGTTCTCACCAAACCTACATGCTCTGCAAGAAAGAACATTTTGTGAACCCTTGCTTAGGTTGTAACCACATCTTAGCTGTAGCTAGCTCAGGATTGGTTTTGACAATTTGTGTTCTCATTGACGGACCCTTTCTGTAAGTTATGGTAGGTTGTGCAGGGAGGCTTGGAGATAATACCCCATCCATCATAATTATTGGACAATTGCGTCTTACTATTGACCTGATCATTCTTTCCTGTCTATTAAAAGAGGTTATCAATCTTGGGGCATTTTCCATACAGTCAGATATTTCTACAATGTTATCGTTGGAGAACAGAGAATCCCTAGATTTCTCGTTGACTTTTCTCACTGCCTCTTTCAGAATGGATTCACTATAGCCTCTCATTTTAAATCTATCTAGAGCCTGTTGTATACAAATAGTAAGATCCTCCTCTGTACTGCAGATCCTTTTCAGGCGTAAAAGCTCACCAAAAGGAATGTTTTTAATCAGATGTTTCGGGTGTGCACTGCTGGCATGGAGTGTAGTATTGCCAGCAGTGATTTTCCTATGTAACGTGGTAGCTATTTGAACATCTTTTATATAGATTTTAACATCTAAAAAATCAACGCCTTGCTTACTGATCTGAGAAGTAAATTTAAGATTGGCAGTATTTACATTAATGTTGTTGATAAAATCCATGGCACTCTTTTCATTTCCTCTCCACACAATAAAAACATCATCTATATATCTCAGCCAGTGTAGCACATGGTTGCAATACTCAAAGCGGTGCTTGCACTTAAGGACCTGCTCCTCCCACCAACCAACATGCAAGCATGCATAGCTGGGGGAGAAGCAGGCCCCCATAGCAACGCCCCTCTTTTGCAGATATACATCGTTTCCAAATGTAAAATAGTTGTTGTATAGGCACCAGGAAGTCAAACTTAAAAGCATTTTGTTATGGTTGTAACAATCCAAGGGCCTAGTACTTAAAAAATATTCAATAGCATTCAAACATGTTGTGTGTTCTATGCTAGTATATAAAGATTCGATGTCCAACGTGATGAACAACAAATCCTCCGCCCATTGAATATCTTGCAATTTCTTTAAGAGGTCCCCAGTGTCTTTTATGTATGTTGGAAGTAACTTAACAAAATCCTGCAGAAAAAAGTCCACATACTGTGTTGCATGTTCTCCCACACTGTTAATGGCAGATATAATCGGCCTACCAGGAACAGGTGAGGTTTTTTTGTGGACCTTGGAATAAAATACAACCTTGGTAATACCGGATGTTCCACATGTAGAAATTTAAATTCTTCCATAGAGATCACTCCTTCTCTCTTCCATTCCATCAGTTTCATTTTCAAAGTTTCTTTGGCTGTATTATACCTTTTAATGTTAGTTTTTCATAGCAGGATTGATCTTCAAGGTGTCTTCGTGCTTCCAAAATGTAATCTTTTTGTGGCCAGATGACAATATTGCCACCCTTATCAGATTTCGCAACAACTATTTCATGATTATTGCTGAGTTTTTTCATTAGCTTGGAGTATTGCAGTTCTTGATTACTCTTGTGACGTCTTCTGTGTTTGATTTGGTGGTGTAGTTTCTTAAGATCTTCCGTTACCACCTCGTGAAAAATGTATATGGCATCCTTCGGCATTGCATGAATAAAGTTAGATTTAGGTTTAAACGGGCTCATACCAGCTCCTTGTTGTCTGATATTTGTAATGGACAGCCTTTCTTGTGTCAACAGTCCGTCTGTATGGCTTTGATCGTTGTTGATATTTTCTTCACTGAGATCATGCATTGTTAGTAATGTGGAAACATCTGATGCTAATAGTTTTGCACTTGCCTCGCTTTTGTTCAGATATCGTTGTACCATCTACAGTTCTTTCTCTTTCCAGTTGGTCGAGATTTGCCATGAATTTAGGATCCGATACTAGAAGATTAGTAGTTCCTCTAGCAGTACTGCTGTCCTGCAATGCACTGGTTAGTTGTTTGTTGAGAAAATATTTTTTAAGTTTCAACTTACAGATAGATTTAAAGAACTCTATCCGGGTTCGACCATAATTGAGGCCAAAGGGTGAACAGTATGGAAGCCCCAAAGATAAAGCCTCTTCTCCTCTTTGGTTAAGTGAATATCCGATAGTTTGACAATGTATCTGGTGTCAACAATGTTCATTTTCTGGGCTGGTGGGTCTGTTTGGGTTTCTGGACTTGTTTTGATTCCACTCCGTCAACTTTATTTTCCCTCCACCTTTTGGATTTCTTTCTCAGTTTGGGCGCAGCCTGAGATTTAGTGTCCTGTCCAATCACAAAAAACAAAGCTCTTTCACAACTGAAGGGATATCTTTGATTGAATCTGTGCTCCCTGAACTTCATTAATCTGTGTCAGTTTCCATCTCAGAACTGAATTCTGAGCTGGTCTCAGTGAGCTTGAACAGCGCACTGGTGAGCGATTTTTCAGACATCTTCTGTCTTCTGTCTACGCAGGTTGTCAAAGCACCGGCAGAACATATATATATATATATATATATATATATATATATATATATATATCACTGAAAAAACCATAGGTTTTAGGGAAAGTTATAGTTAGTTGGACATTGCACTCGTACAAAACCCGTGAAATTCCCCGTTATAGTTAGTTCAGCTAACTATAACTCGCGCCCCGCAATGCACTGCTGATGACGTCACATATTACATCACTCATGACATGGTCAGTGACATCACTGATGACATCACTGATGACATCACTGATGACATCTCAAATGACATCACTGATGACATCACTGATGACATCATCCAGTGACTGTGTGTTTCTGTAAAGTTTAAATATGTTTAATATATATAGGGAAAGGCGTATTGAAGAATGAGTGGGTGTATAAGCGTCTGAATGGATGATTTAGTAAGTGCGTGACTGAGTCTATAAGTGAGTGATTAAATGTATCTTACTGGATGCATGGGTGAGTGACTAAACTGTGTGAATGTCTGTATCAGTGTGTCTGTTGTTGTGTAAGCAGCTGCATGGGTTTCTGACTAGCTAAATGAGTGTCTATATGGGTTATGGATTGGTTCTCTGAGTATCTGTATGGGTGCCTCAGTGTTTGTGTGGGTGGGGTGTGTGTGACTCTGTGCATATATGTGTGAGTGGGTGATTCACTGGGTGCATGGTTTCAAGAGTGCATTTGTGATGGACTGTATGGGTGGGTGAGTGTGTGTATGGGTGTGTTAGTGATTGAATGTATATCTCAGTGGTACATGTGTGAGTAACTACATATGTGAAAGGCAGTATATATGTGTGTTGGAGTATATAAATGGCTATAAGTGAGAGTGTGTGATTGTGAGAGTGGCTATATGGATGAGTGTGTGCTTGCATCAGTGATTGCATAGGAGCGTAAGAATGTGCTAGTATTTTTATGAGTAAGTGAGCTGGTGTGTATAACTGTATAGGTGAGTAAATTGGAGTGTGATTAATTATTTGCATGACTGACTAGGTGTGTGAGTACCTCTATGGATGAGTTGTGTTGTGTGAGTGTTTTTATAGGTGTATGAGTGCATATGATAGTCCTGTACTGAGTGACTGTAAGTATGAGTGACTGTACGGGTGAGTGAGTAGATGTGTGTGTGTAGACCTAAGAATCAGTGAGTGGGTATGTACTTATTGGTATTGGAGTGTGTATGGTTTTGAGAATGGCAGTCTGTAATTTAGAGTGGGTGTATCAAAAGTTATATTAGGGTGTGAGAAGATGCATTAAATTCTCACATGGATGATGTCATCAGTGATGTCATTTGAGATGTCATCAGTGATGTCATCAGTGATGTCACTGACCATGTCATGAGTGATGTAATATGTGACGTCATCAGCAGTGCATTGCGGGGCGCGAGTTATAGTTAGCTGAACTAACTATAACGGGGGAATTTCACGGGTTTTGTACGAGTGCAATGTCCAACTAACTATAACTTTCCCTAAAACCTATGGTTTTTTCAGTGAATTTCAAAGGTTTTTTAAATGCTAATTTCTAACTATAACGTGTCTGAAACCTATGGTTTTTTCAGTGAATTTCAAAGGTTTTTTAAATGCTAATTTCTAACTATAACCTGCCTGAAACCTATGTTTTTTTCAGTGAATTTCAAAGGTTTTTTAAATGCTAATTTCTAACTATAACGTGCCTGAAACCTATGGTTTTTTCAGTGAATTTCAAAGGTTTTTTAAATGCTAATTTCTAACTATAACGTGCCTGAAACCTATGATTTTTTAAGTGAATTTCAAAGGTTTTTAAATGCTAGTTTCTAACTATGCCAACAGAGGTAGGACATGTGAAGAAAGAAGAAAAAACGCACAGAAAGAAGCAAAAGATGTGCAGAAAGAACCAACAGAGGAGCAGAAAGAGGCCTTGTTGCAAAATCATCCTGTGCCCACAACTTTTTCAGACGGGTACTGGTGGTAACTGACTCTGACTAACCAGAGCCAGTACGCGTTTGCACAGTGGTGAAGGGAGGGGGGGCCTGAGGTGACATGTGTGCAAACGCGCCCCGTGGCGCGTTTTAAGTTGCGGGATTAAGTCCCCTTGAATCCTGAGGGTCCCTGGGGCCCAACTAGCCCCCCAGGTACCTACAGTTAGGACCACAGAGCTGAGTTGCAGAGAGGCGTTCCGAGGCCACGCGCCTTTTTCACCTCTCTGCACCGCAACTCTGTTGTGCTTACTGAAGGTACCTGGTGGGCTAGTTGGCCCCCAGGATTCAAAGGAATTAACTCCCCAACTTAAAACGCACCACAGGGCGTGTTTGCGCACATGTCACCTGAGGCCCCGCCCTCCCTTCACCACTGTGCAAACGCGCCCCGTGGCGCATTTTAAGTTGGGGGATTAGGTCACCTTGAATCCTGAGAGTCCCTGGGGCCCAACTAGCCCACCAGGTACTTCCAGTAAGCACCACAGGCCTGCGTTGCAACGCCTGTAACAAATTGTGCAGTTGTGTTTAGGTAGTGAAGAGGGTCGTGCTGGGGGTAGTGTTTTAGGGTTTAGGGTAGTGCAGTGGTGTTTGTGTAGTGTAGGGGGTCATGCTGGGGGTAGATTTAGGGTTTAGGGTAGTGCAGTGGTGTTTGGGTAGTGTAGGGAGTCGTGCTGGGGGAGTGTTTTAGGGTTTAGGGTAGTACAGTGGTGTTTGGGTAGTGTAGGGGGTCGTGCTGGGGTTAGTGTTTTAGGGTTTAGGGTAGTGCAGTGGTGTTTGGGTAGTGTAGGGGATACTGCTGGGGGTAGTGTTTTAGGGTTTAGGGTAGTGCAATGGTGTTTGGGTAGTGTAGGGGTACTGCTGGGGGTAGTGTTTTAGGGTTTAGGGTAGTGCAGTGGTGTTTGGGTAGCGTAGGGGGTACTGCTGGGGGTGAGTGTTTCATGGTTTAGGGTAGTGCAGTGGTGTTTGGGTAGTGTAGGGGTTCGTGCTGGGGGTAGTTTTTTAGGGTTTTGGGTAGTGCAGTGGTGTTTGTGTGTAGTGTAGGAGGTCGTGTTTTAGGGTTTAGAGTAGTGCAGTGGTCTTTGGATAGTGTAGGGAGTCGTGCGGGGGTATTGTTTTAGAGTTTAGGGTAGTGCAGTGGTCTTTGGGTAGTGTAGGGGGTTGTGCGGGGGGTAGTGTTTTAGGGATTAGGGTAGTGCATTGGTATTTGGGTAGTGTAGGGGGTCATGCGGGCGGTATTGTTTTAGGGTTTAGGGCAGAGCAGTGGTGTTTAGGTAGTGTAGGGGGTCGTGCTGGGGGAGTGTTTTAGGGTTTAGGGCAGTGCAGTGGTGTTTGGGTAGTGTAGGGGGTCGTGCTGGGGGAGTGTTTTAGGGTTTAGGGCAGTGCAGTCGTGTTCGGGTAGTGTAGGGGGTCATGCTGGGGGAGTATTTTAGGGTTTAGGGTAGTGCAGTGGTCGGGTAGTGTAGGGGGTCATGCTGGGGGTAGTGTTCTAGGGTTTAGGGCAGTGCAGTGGTGTTCGGGCAGTGTAGGGGGTCATGCTGGGGGTGGTGTTTTAGGGTTTAGGGCAGTGCAGTGGTGTTTGGGCAGTGTAGGGGGTCGTGCTGGGGGTGGTGTTTCAGGGTTTAGGGCAGTGCAGTGGTGTTCGGGCAGTGTAGGGGGTCGTGCAGGGGTGGTGTTTCAGGGTTTAGGGCAGTGCAGTGGTGTTCGGGTAGTGTAGGGGGTCGTGCAGGGGTGGTGTTTCAGGGTTTAGGGCAGTGGTGTTCGGGCAGTGTAGGGGGTCATGCTGGGGTGGTGTTTCAGGGTTTGGGGCAGTGGAGTGGTGTTCGAGCAGTAAAGGGGGTCATGCTGGGGGTGGTGTTTCAGGGTTTAGGGCAGTGCAGTGGTGTTCGGGCAGTGTAGGGGGTGGTGCAGGGGGTGGTGTTTCATGGTTTAGGGCAGTGCAGTGGTGTTCGGGCAGTGTAGGGGGTGGTACAGGGGGTGGTGTTTCAGGATTTAGGGCAGTGCAGTGGTGTTCGGGCAGTGTAGGGGTCGTGCAGGGGGTGGTGTTTCATGGTTTAGGGCAGTGCAGTGGTGTTCGGGCAGTGTAGGGGCGGTGCAGGGGGTGGTGTTTCAGGGTTTAGGGCAGTACAGTGGTGTTCGGGCATTGTAGGGGGTGGTGCTGGGGCTGGTGTTTCAGGGTTTAGGGCAGTGCAGTGGTGTTCGGGCAGTGTAGGGGTCGTGCTGGGGCTGGTGTTTCAGGGTTTAGGGCAGTGCAGTGGTGTTCGGGCAGTGTAGGGGGTCATGCTGGGGCTGGTGTTTCAGGGTTTAGGGCAGTGCAGTGGTGTTCGGGCAGTGTAGGGGGTCTTGCTGGGCTGGTGTTTCAGAGTTTAGGGCAATGCAGTGGTGTTCGGGCAGGGTAGGGGGTTTTGCTTTGGCTGGTGTTTCAGGGTTTAGGGCAGTGCAGTGGTGTTCGGGCAGTGTAGGGGGTCATGCTGGGGGTGGTGTTTCAGGGTTTAGGGCAGTGCGGTGGTGTTCGGGCAGTGTAGGGGTCGTGCTGGGGCTGGTGTTTCAGGGTTTAGGGCAGAGCAATGGTGCTCAGGCAGTGTAGGGGGTTGTGCTGGGGTGATGTTTCAGGGTTTAGGGCAGTGCAGTGGTGTTAGGGCAGTGTAGGGGGTCGTGCTGGGGGTGGTGTTTCAGGGTTTAGGGCAGTGCAGTGGTGTTCCGGCAGTGTAGGGGGTTGTGCAGGGGGTGGTGTTTCAGGGTTTAGGGCAGTGCAGTGGTGTTCGGGCAGTGTAGGGTGTTGTGCTGGGGCTGGTGTTTCAGGGTTCAGGGCAGTGCAATGGTGTTCAGGCAGTGTAGGGGTCGTGCTGAGGCTGGTGTTTCACGGTTTAGGGCAGTGCAGTGGTGTTCGGGCAGTGTAGGGGGTCGTGCTGGGGCTGGTGTTTCAGGGTTTAGGGCAGTGCAGTGGTGTTCGGGCAGTGTAGGCGGTCGTGCTGGGGCTGGTGTTTCAGGGTTTAGGGCAGTGCAGTGGTGTTCGGGCAGTGTAGGGGGTCGTGCTGGGGCTGGTGTTTCAGGGTTTAGGGCAGTGCAGTGGTGCTCGGGCAGTGTAGGGGGTCGTGCTGGGGGTGATGTTTCAGGGTTTAGGGTAGTGCAGTGGTGTTCGGGCAGTGTAGGGGGTTGTGCAGGGGCTGGTGTTTCAAGGTTTAGGGCAGTGCAGTGGTGTTCGGGCAGTGTAGGGGGTCGTGCTGGGGCTGGTGTTTCAGGGTTTTGGACAGAGCAGTGGTGTTCGGGCAGTGTAGGGGGTCATGCTGGGGGTAGTGTTTCAGGGTTTAGGGCAGTGCAGTGGTGTTCGGGCAGTGTAGGGGGTCGTGCTGGGGGTGGTGTTTCAGGGTTTAGGTCAGTGGTGTTCGGGCAGTGTAGGGGGTCTTGCTGGGTGTGATGTTTCAGGGTTTAGGGCAGTGCAGTGGTGTTCGGGCAGTGTAGGGGGTCTTGCTGGGTGTAGTGTTTCAGGGTTTAGGGCAGTGCAGTGGTGTTCGGGCAGTGTAGGGGTCTTGCTGGGTGTAGTGTTTCAGGGTTTAGGGCAGTGCAGTGGTGTTCGGGCAGTGTAGGGGGTCATGCTGGGGGTAGTGTTTCAGGGTTTAGGGCAGTGCAGTGGTGTTCGGGCAGTGTAGGGGGTCGTGAAGGGGTGGTGTTTCAGGGTTTAGGGCAGTGCAGTGGTGTTCGGGCAGTGTAGGGGGTCTTGCTAGGGGTGGTGTTTCAGGGTTTAGGGCAGTGCAGTGGTGTTCGGGCAGTGTAGGGGGTCATGCAGGGGCTGGTGTTTCAGGGTTTAGGGCAGTGCAGTGGTGTTCGGGCAGTGTAGGGGTCGTGCTGGGGGTAGTGTTTTAGGATTTAGGGTAGTGCAGTGGTGCTTGTGTAGTGTAGGGGGTTGTGCTGGGGTAGTGTTTTAGGGTTTAGGGTAGTGCAGTGGTGTTTGTGTAGTGTAGGGGGTCATGTTTTAGGGTAGTGCAGTGGTGTTTGAGTAGTGTAGGGGGTCGTGCTGAGGGTAGTGTTTTAGGATTTAGGTTAGTGCAGTGGTGTTTGTGTAGTGTAGAGGGTCGTGCTGGGGGTAGTGTTTTAGGGTTTAGGGTAGTGCAGTGGTGCTTGTGTAGTATAGGGGGTCGTGCTGGGGGTAGTGTTTTAGGGTTTAGGGTAGTGCAGTGGTGTTTGTGTAGTATAAGGGGTCATATTTTAGGGTAGTGCAGTGGTGTTTGGGTAGTGTAGGGGGTCGTGCTGGGGGTAGTGTTTTAGGATTTAGGTTAGTGCAGTGGTGTTTGGGTAGTGTAGGGGGTCGTGCTGGGGGTAGTGTTTTAGGGTTTAGGATAGTGCAGTGGTGTTTGGGTAGTGTAGGGGGTCGTGCTGGGGGTAGTGTTTTAGGGTTTAGGATAGTGCAGTGGTGCTTGTGTAGTGTAGGGGGTCATGCTGGGGGTAGTGTTTTAGGGTTTAAGGTAGTGCAGTGGTGTTTTTGTAGTGTAGGGGGTCATGTTTTAAGATGCAATGCTCCAATACCTGACCAGTCTGCACTACATAAAACTGCAAAAAAACTAAAAATAAAAAGTGTTTTGCACACTTTTGTCATTGGGCTATATGTGGGCTACATCTGGGTAATATTTGTGCTACATTTGGGCTCTTTTTTCACCGGTGGCCATCTTGGAAGACTTCTTTGTTATGAAGTTTCCTAATTTCTTCATTTACTGCAGTCTCCTCAGTAGGAAATGCTTTCAGTTTTTACTTTGATTCCATCAAGAAGGCATTCAGATGTGTCTCACATCTGCCATAAATTCAGAATGTTAGCACTCTAGTTGCTCATTAGATCACTGGAGTAAAGCTACTGCTCACCAGGGAGTTAACTGGTAGTCTGCTGCTGGTATTGAAAGTGATTGTTTCAGTCTGCATGTCAGAATTTTCTAATGAAATAGAAGAGGATTTGAGATCTCACTTAAAACATGCCCTAATTTTTCTTTCTGCAGCACTAACCATAATTTCTATTTCAAAAAGAACCCCTCATTTTGTTCCTTTTTAAATTAAATGTTTTAAGTGTTACCGGTTTATTCCAATCAAGATGGCTTCAGGTGTGCCATACTTTTGTCATAAGTAAGGCTGTTAGCGCTCTAGTTGTTCTTTAGAACACTCTGGGAAGCTGCAGTAGAACACAAAGGCATCAACTGGCAGGCTGCTCCTGTTGAAATATAACAGGAAGATATTTGAGATCACACTTGAAATATGTCCTAATTTTTCTTTCTACAGCACTAACCCTAATTTCTATGACAAAATGAACCCCATCATTTTGTTCCTTTTTAAATTAAATGTTTTAAGTGTTACCAGTTTATTCCAATCAAGATGGCTTCAGGTGTGCCATACTTTTGTCATAAGTAAGGCTGTTAGCACTCTAGTTGTTCTTTAGAACACTCTGGGAAGCTGCAGTAGAACACAAAGGCATCAACTGGCAGGCTGCTCCTGTTGAAATATAACAGGAAGATATTTGAGATCACACTTGAAACATGTCCTAATTTTTCTTTCTACAGCACTAACCATAATTTCTATGACAAAATGAACCCCATCATTTTGTTCCTTTTTAAATTAAATTGTTTAAGTGTTACCAGTTTAGTCCAATCAAGATGGCTTCAGGTGTGCCATACTTTTGTCATAAGTAAGGCTGTTAGCACTCTATTTGTTCTTTAGAACACTCTGGGAAGCTGCAGTAGAACACAAAGGAATCAACTGACAGTCTCTGCCCTTGTTGGATGTACATGTTTTACTGAGAATGTCAGACTTCATTCTCACATGAGTGAGAAAGATAATGTGAATTTACAGAAAATATGCTCTCATTTTAGCTTCTGGAGCACCTTCCAAACCTCCATGGGACAAGCATGAGAAAATAGTGTTCTCTCAAACATGATTCATGATATCCCAGCAGAAGGTTTTTCACATGGTAAAATCACCTTAGAATACACCACAATTCCTAAAATTAGTATGGTACCATCAACAAATAAATTCTAATGTAATCACCCTTTATAGTTCTCCCTTTGGTGACCCTCAAAATCTTCTATTCACTACAATGCATTTCAATGAGGTACTATCATTTATATTGGTCCCAAGATGGCTGCCAGCAATTCCAGGATGAAGTGCTGACAGCCAATCAGATCTCACGATGACATGTGTGGTTAGGCTCCGCCCAGATATATATGTGACTTTACTTTTGATTTTCTCAGGAACTACTGAACGGATTTACACCATTTAAGCAAAAGGCACGACACTGAACCAAGGGCTACCTCTTTGCCAAATTTGGTGTAATTCCGTTCAGCAGTTCGGGCTGTAGCTGCGACTAAAGGTTCCTATGGAAAAATGAATGGGGAAAACGCGTTTTGGGACCCCCCTTTTTCTCGGCCCCGCTTGACGTATCACCCCGAGACTTTCAGGATAGGAGCGGACCGGAGCGCCCCAACAAGTTGGAAACTTTCGCGAAGATTCGTCAACCGGCGCCAACGTTATT
Source organism: Calotriton arnoldi (assembly GCA_963921515.1). Lineage (NCBI taxonomy): Eukaryota > Metazoa > Chordata > Amphibia > Caudata > Salamandridae > Calotriton > Calotriton arnoldi. The sequence continues at coordinate 39,885 of CAWUFW010023888.1, read as the reverse complement.
TCAAATAGAATGTCGCAGATTTCCTATGGATAATAGGTTTTAACTATAACTATCTACTGGCGACCGCCAGTAGATAATATATATATATATGTAAGTTGCTCGTTTGCAAAACAATCCTTTGAGAATAAAACGAGAGTAGACCCAGATTTTGTGTAATTTTCAATTTATTACACCGAAGAACCAGTCCGCCATGACGCGTTTCGGCAGATCCCTATATATATATATATATATATATATACATATATATATATTCACTGAAAAAACCATAGGTTTTAGGGACAGTTATAGTTAGTTGGACATTGCATTCGTACAAAACCTGTGAAATTCCCCCGTTATAGTTAGTTCAGCTAACTATAACTCGCGCCCCCGCAATTCACTGCTGATAACGTCACATATTACATCACTCATGACATGGTCAGTGACATCACTGATGACATCACTGATGACATCTCAAATGACATCACTGATGACATCATCTAGTGACTGTGTTTCTGTCAAGTTTAAATATTTTTAATGTATATAGGGAAAGGCATATTGAAGAATGAGTGGGTGTATAAGTGTCTGTATGGATGATTTAGTAGGTGCGTGACTAACTGTATAAGTGAGTGATTAAACGTATCTTACTGAATGCATGGGTTAGTGACTAAACTGGGTGAATGTCTGTATCCGTCTGTCTGTTGCTGTGTAAGTGGCTGCATGGGTTTGTGAATAGCTACATGAGTGTCTATATGAGTTATTGATTCGTTGTCTGAGTATCTGTATGGGTGCCTGAGTGTTTGTGTGGATGGGGTGTGTGCGACTCTGTACATAGATGTGTGAGTGGGTGATTCACTGGGTGTATGATTTGAAGAGTGCGTCTGTGATGGACTGCTTGGGTGGGTGAGTGTGTGTATGGGTGTGTTAGTGAGTGAATGTATATCTCAGTAGTACATGTGCGAATACCTACATATGTAAAAGGCAGTATATATGTGTGTTAGAGTATTTAAAAGGCTATAAGTGAGAGTGTGTGATTGTGAGAGTGGCTGTATGGATGCGTGTGTGCTTGTATCAGTTATTGTATAAGAGCGTAAGAATGTGCTAGTATTTGTATGACTAAGTGAGCTGGTGTGTGTATAACTCTATAGGTGAGTAAATGGGTGTGTGATAAATTTTTTGCATGACTGACTAGGTGTGTGAGTACCTCTATGGATGAGTGGCGGTGTGTGAGTGTTTATATAGGTGTATGAGTGCATATGATAGTCCTGTACTGAGTGACTGTAAGTATGAGTGACTGGACGGGTGAGTGAGTAGATGTGTGTGTGTAGACCTAAGAATCAGTGAGTGGGTATATAGTTATTGGTATTGGAGTGTGTATGGTTTTGCGAATGGCAGTCTGTAAATAAGAGTGGGTGTATCAAAAGTTATATTAGGGTGTGAGAAGATGCATGAAATTATCACATGGATGATGTCATCAGTGATGTCATTTGAGATGTCATCAGTGATGTCATCAGTGATGTCACTGACCATGTCATGAGTGATGTAATATGTGACGTCATCAGCAGTGAATTGCGGGGCGCGAGTTATAGTTAGCTGAACTAACTATAACGGGGGAATTTTACGGGTTTTGTACGAGTGCAATGTCCAACTAACTATAACTGTCCCTAAAACCTATGGTTTTTTCAGGGAATTTCAAAGGTTTTTTAAATGCTAATTTCTAACTATAACGTGCCTGAAACCTATGGTTTTTGTCAGTGAATTTGTAAGGTTTTTTAAATGCTAATTTCTAACTGTAACGTGCCTGAAACCTATGGTTTTTTTCAGTGAATTTCAAAGGTTTTGTAAATGACAATTTTTAATTGTATTAATTGTTATATTTATTTTTTTGATACTGATTTACAAAAAAATTTCAACTATTTATTTTTAGATATTTTATTTTTTAAATTACATTGTAATTACATTATTCATTAGATTACAATATATACTTTCTCAGAATGAATTACTTTAGTTTAAATACTTTGCAAATAGGCAATAGACTTTTAAGTACAGTAGTTACAGTTGTTGCAATTGGCAACACAATTTCAAACACAATGCAACATTGAGCTCAATGTGAATTTCTACTTAAAAGCAATTAGTTACTTTATGGATTACTTTTCTCACCACAGGACTGGATCCTAGATTCAGTCCTGGGACATCTCCTGTAAACAGTTAAGTAAAAGCGTTTTGGTTACAGTAGTGACTTTTAAGGAATATTATTGTATTTTAAAAGTTGACACTTGGAAACCTTTTCACATAGAATCACCAATGTTATCCTATGGGAGGAAATTCACTTAGCAGGTAAGTAGTGTTATCGTTACTTTTTCTTACTCAGTGGTGGATCCTGGATCCAGCACTGGTGCATCTCCTGTAAACAGTTGAAAGAATGCGTTTAAGTCATACAGGCGATTTTTAAGGAATATTTGTAGTTTGTGAAAATCGACACTTTGAAACTTTTCTGCTGAAAACCAGACAATGGATTCCTATGGAAGGAAATACAAGTTACTGGTAAGTACGGTTAGAATTACTTTTCAGGGTCAGTGCTGGGCTAAAAGATGCAGCATTGGGTTCTATCCTGATAACAGGTGAGTAAATCGGAATTCATAGTTCGGCTGATTTTAGAGAAATATTATAAAGTTCCAAAACTCCACACTTAGAAGAATTTCCAAGTGAAACCAGTCAATGTTAGCCTATGGAAGGAAATTCAAGTAACTGGTAAGTACGGTTAGAATTACTTTTCAAGGTCAGTGCTGGGCTAAAAGATGCAGCACTGGGTTCTCTCCTGATAACAGGTGAGTAAATCGGAATTCGTAGTTCGGCTGATTTTAGAGGAATATTATAAAGTTCCAAAACTCCACACTTAGAAGAATTTCCAAGTGAAACCAGTCAATGTTAGCCTATGGAAGGAAATTCAAGTTACTGGTAAGTACGGATAGAATTACTTTTTCAAGGTCAGTGCTGGGCTAAAAGATGCAGCACTGGGTTCTCTCCTGATAACAGGTGAGTAAATCGGAATTCGTAGTTCGGCTGATTTTAGAGGAATATTATAAAGTTCCAAAACTCCACACTTAGAAGAATTTCCAAGTGAAACCAGTCAATGTTAGCCTATGGAAGGAAATTCAAGTTACTGGTAAGTACGGTTAAAATTACTTTTCAGGATCAGTACTGGGCTCAAAGATGCAGCACTGAGGTCTCTCCTGATAACAGGTGAGTAAATCGGAATTCGTAGTTCGGTTGATTTTAGAGGAATATTTGCACAATGGTGAAGGAAGGGGTGGGGCCTGAGGTGACATGTCTGCAAACACGCCCTGTGGCGCGTTTTAAGTTGGAGAATTAATTCCTCCTCAATCCTGAGGGTCCCTAGGGGCCAATTAGCTCACCAGGAACCTCCAGTATGCGCCAGGGGCTGTGTTGCAGAGAGGTGTACAGAGGCCACGCCCCTTTACAACACTCTGCAACGCAGCTCCGTGGCGCTTACTGGAGGTACCTGGTGGGCTAGTTGGCCCCAGGGACCCTCAGGATTGAAGAGGATTTAATTCCCCATCTTAAAATGCGCCACGGGGCCTGTTTGCACACATGTCACCTGAAGCCCCGCCCTCCCTTCACCACTGTGCAAACACGCCCCGTGGCGCATTTTAAGTTGGGGGATTAAGTCCCCTTGAATCCTGAGGGTCCCTGGAGTCCAACTAGCCCACCATGTACCTCCAAAAGCGCCACAGAGCTGCGTTGCAGAGAGGTGTAAAAGGGGCGTGGCCTCTGTACACCTCTCTGCAACGCAGCCCCTGGCCATACTGGAGGTTCCTGGTGGGCTAGTTGGCCCCAGGGACCCCCAGTATTCAAGGGGAAATCGTTCCCCATCTGCAAACGCGCCAGGGACGCGTTGCAGACTGCTGCAGGGTGGGGAGGGCCTCCGGCACGATGCCGTTTTTTTTTTTTGTATGGGAGGGGCTGCGTGGCCCCCCTTCCCTTGGCCTCTTTTGGCCCCGGGGACCCCATCCCCCGGGGCATGAGGATTTTCATTTTTTTAAAAATTAAAATAAAACGGGAAGGGGCCGCGTGGCCCCCTTCCCTGGGCCTATATTGGCCCCGGGGACCCCATCCCCGGGGCATGCCCTCTTTTTTTAAATTTTTAAATATTTGGCGGGGGGCTGCGTGGCCCCCCTCCTCAGGCCATTTAAGGCCCCGGGGACCCCATCCCCTGGGGCCGGCCTTTTCTTTTTTTCTAATTTTTTTTTTTGTTTTTGGGGAGGGGGGCCGTGTGGCCCCCCTTCCGGGCCACTACTTGCCCCGGGGACCCCATCCCCCGGGGCTGGCCCTCTCCGTTGGGGACTGTGGGGGTCCCCAATCCCCCACAGTCCCGCCGGCTCCCGCGTCCCTTGGGAGCCGGCATTGCTTTCTCACACGGGGAGCTGCTAACATGCAGCTCCCCGTGTGGAAAGCTAATTTGCTTTGGATATTGGAAGCTAGAGCAGGTTTCCTGCTCTCGCCTAATATCCAAAGCAGCTTGCTATGACAGGACGGGAGCCGCGAGGCTCCCGTCCTGTCATAGCAAACTACAGTGTCCCGGGGGTAGGCACCCCGGGACACTGCAGGAGCCGGCCCTGGGGGTGGTGGTCCCCAGGGCCATTACAGGCTCCAGGAGGGGCCCCGCGGCCCCCCTCCCTTGAATTGCACAGCCCCGGGAGGTGGTGGTCCCCGGGCTCTGGGGTCCGTAACGGACCCCCACATTTATTTTCTATGTGCCCCGGGGAGGTGGTGGTCCCGGGGCATGTGGGGGCTGGAGCCCCCCACACGTTATTTAAAATTTTAAAAAGAAGCCCCGGGGGTGGCGGTCCCCGGGCTGCGGGAGGGCAGGAGAGCCCTCCCGCACCATTTTTTTATTAAGCCCTGGGGGTGGCGGTCCCCGGGCTTGGGGGCCTTAGAGGCCCCCATATAAACAATAAACCCACCCCCGCATGCCCCGGGACTTGGGCCACCCGGGGCAAATTTGCATCAAAGCGCGGGAGACCGCGCTTCGGTTTTTTTCCGGCAGGATCCGCGCACCCTGTGCGCATCCTGCCGATTTTTTTAAATGCTTTTTCTGCCCAGGGGTCCTTGTGGGACCCCCTGAGCAGACCTAGGGGTCAGGGTGTTTCTACCCTGCCCCCTTTGTGCGTTTTGCGCACTTGTTTCTGTCCCTCGGTTCTACCGAGGACAAAATGGCTGCCAACACTTCCTGATTTGGAGTGTTGACAGCCAATTAGCATGCAGCTCGTGATCGGGAGGGTGCGCGAATCCGACGCGGCCATAGATATATATGTGATTTTCATTTTGATTTTCACAGGAACTACTGAACAGATTTACACCATTTAACAAAAAGAGTTATTTCAAATAGAATGTCGCGGATTTCCTATGGAAAATAGGTCCTAACTATAACTATCTACTGGTGACCGCCAGTAGATAATATACATATATATATATATTCACTGAAAAAACCATAGGTTTCAGACACGTTATAGTTACAAATTAGCATTTAAAAACCTTTGAAATTCACTGAAAAACCATAGGTTTTAGGGACAGTTATAGTTACTTGGACATTGCACTCGTACAAAACCCGTGAAATTCCCCGTTATAGTTAGTTCAGCTAACTATAACTCGCGCCCGCAATGCACTGCTGATGACGTCACATATTACATCACTCATGACATGGTCAGTGACATCACTGATGACATCACTGATGACATCTCAAATGACATCACTGATGACATCATCCAGTGACTGTGTGTTTCTGTAAAGTTTAAATATTTTTAATATATATAGGAAAAGACGTATTGAAGAATGAGTGGGTGTGTAAGTGTCTGTATGGATGATTTAGTAGGTGCGTGACTGACTCTATAAGTGAGTGATTTAACGTATCTTACTGAATGCATGGGTTAGTGACTAATCTGGGTGAATGTCTGTATCCGTCTGTCTGTTGCTGTGTAAGTGGCTGCATGTGTTTGTGAATAGCTAAATGAGTGTCTATATGAGTTATTGAATGCTTGTCTGAGTATCTGTATGGGTGCCTGAGTGTTTGTGTGGGAGGGGTGTGTGCAACTCTGTGCATAGATGTGTGAGTGGGTGATTCACTGGGTGGATGGTTTCAAGAGTGCATCTGTGATAGACTGTATGGGTGGGTAAGTGTGTGTAAGAGTGTGTTAGTGAGTGAATGTATGTCCCAGTGGTACATGTGTGAGTAACTACATATGTGAAAGGCAGTATATATGTGTGTTGGAGTATATAAATAGCTATAAGCAAGAGTGAGTGATTGTGATAGTGGCTGTATGGATGAGTGTGTGCTTGTATCAGTGATTGTATAAGAGCGTAACAATGTGCTACTATTTGTATGAGTAAGTGAGCTGGTGTGTGTATAACTGTATAGGTGAGTAAATGGCAGTGTGTTTAATTATTTGCATGACTGACTAGGTGTCTGAGTATCTCTATGGATGAGTGGCGTTGTTTGAGTGTCTATATAGGAGTAAGAGTGCATATGATAGTCCTGTACTGAGTGACCGTAAGTATGAGTGACTGTACGGGTGAGTGAGTGGATGTGTGTGTGTAGACCTAAGAATCAGTGAGTGGGTATGTAGTTATTGGTGTTGGAGTGTCTATGGTTTTGCGAATGGCAGTCTGTAATTTAGAGTGGGTGTATCAAAGGTTATATTAGGGTGTGAGGAGGTGCATCAGATTATCACGTGGATGATGTCATCAGTGATGTCATTTGAGATGTCATCAGTGATGTCATCAGTGATGTCACTGACCATGTCATGAGTGATGTAATATGTGACGTCATCAGCAGTGCATTGCGGGCGCGAGTTATAGTTAGCTGAACTAACTATAACGGGGAATTTCACGGGTTTTGTACGAGTGCAATGTCCAAGTAACTATAACTGTCCCTAAAACCTATGGTTTTTTCAGTGAATTTCAAAGGTTTTTTAAATGCTAATTTGTAACAATAACGTGTCTGAAACCTATGGTTTTTTCAGTGAATTTCAAAGGTTTTTAAATGCTAATTTGTAACTATAACGTGTCTGAAACCTATGGTTTTTTCAGTGAATTTCAAAGGTTTTTTAAATGCTAATTTCTAACTATAACGTGCCTGAAACCTACGGTTTTTTCAGTGAATTTCAAAGGTTTTGTAAATGACAATTTTTAAATGTATTAATTGTTATATTAATTTTTTTCATACTGATTTACTACATTTTTAGAAACAATTTTTTTTACATATTTTATTTGTCAAATTACATTGTAATTACATTATACATTACATTACAAAAATACTTTCTCAGAATGAATTACTTTAGTTTAAATACTTTGCAGATAGGCAATAGACTTTTAAGTACAGTAGTTACAGTTGTTGCAATGGGCAACACATTTTCAAACACAATGCAACATTCAGCTCATTGTGAATTTCTAGTTAAATGCAATTAGTTACTTTATGGATTACTTTTGTAACCACAGGACTGGATCCTAGATTCAGTCCTGGTACATCTCCTGTAAACAGTTGAGTAAAAGCGTTTTGGTTACAGTCGTGATTTTTAAGGAATATTATTGTATTTTAAAAGTTGACACTTTGAAACTTTTTCTCATAGAATCACCAATGTTATCCTATGGAAGGAAATCCACTTAGCAGGTAAAAACTGTTATCGTTACTTTTTCTTACTCAGTGTTGGATCCTGGATCCAGCACTGGTGCATCTCCTGTAAACAGTTGAAAGAATGCGTTTAAGTCATACAGGCGATTTTTAAGGAATATTTGTAGTTTGTGAAAATCAACACTTTGAAACTTTTTGCTGAAAACCAGTCAATGTTAGCCTATGAAGGAAATTCAAGTTACCGGTAAGTACGGTTAAAATTACTTTTGAGGATCAGTACTGGGCTGAAACATGCAGCACTGAGGTCTCTCCTGATAACAGGTGAGTAAATCGGAATTCGTATTTCGGCTGATTTTAGAGGAATATTTTAAAGTTCCAAAACTCCACACTTAGAAGAATTTCCAAGTGAAACCAGTCAATGTTAGCCTATGGAAGGAAATTCAAGTTACTGGTAAGTACGGTTAAAATTACTTTTCAGGACCAGTACTGGGCTGAAAGATGCAGCACTGAGGTCTCTCCTGATAACAGGTGAGTAAATCAGAATTCGGATTTCGGCTGATTTTAGAGGAATATTTGTATGTTTTAAAAATCAACACTTAGAAGAATTTCCAAGTGAAACCAGTCAATGTTAGCCTATGAAGGAAATTCAAGTTACCAGTAAGTACGGTTAAAATTACTTTTCAGGATCAGTACTGGGCTGAAAGATGCAGCACTGAGGTCTCTCCTGATAACAGGTGAGAAAATCGGAATTCGTATTTCGGCTGATTTTAGAGGAATATTTTAAAGTTCCAAAACTTCACACTTAGAAGAATTTCCAAGTGAAACCAGTCAATGTTAGCCTATGAAGGAAATTCAAGTTACCTGTAAGTACGGTTAAAATTACTTTTCAGGATCAGTACTGGGCTGAAAGATGCAGCACTGAGGTCTCTCCTGATAACAGGTGAGTAAATCGGAATTCGTATTTCGGCTGATTTTAGAGGAATATTTTAAAGTTCCAAAACTCCACACTTAGAAGAATTTCCAAGTGAAACCAGTCAATGTTAGCCTATGAAGGAAATTCAAGTTACCGGTAAGTACGGTTAAAATTACTTTTCAGGATCAGTACTGGGCTGAAAGATGCAGCACTGAGGTCTCTCCTGATAACAGGTGAGTAAATCGGAATTCGTATTTCGGCTGATTTTAGAGGAATATTTTAAAGTTCCAAAACTCCACACTTAGAAGAATTTCCAAGTGAAACCAGTCAATGTTAGCCTATGAAGGAAATTCAAATTACCGGTAAGTACGGTTAAAATTACTTTTGAGGATCAGTACTGGGCTGAAAGATGCAGCACTGAGGTCTCTCCTGATAACAGGTGAGTAAATCGGAATTCGTATTTCGGCTGATTTTAGAGGAATATTTTAAAGTTCCAAAACTCCACACTTAGAAGAATTTCCAAGTGAAACCAGTCAATGTTAGCCTATGAAGGAAATTCAAGTTACCGGTAAGTACGGTTAAACTTACTTTTCAGGACCAGTACTGGGCTGAAAGATACAGCACTGAGGTCTCTCCTTATAACAGGTGAGTAAATCGGAATTCCTATTTCGGCTGATTTTAGAGGAATATTTGCACAATGGTGAAGGGAGGGGCGGGGCCTGAGGTGACATCTTTGCAAACGCGCCCGTGGCGCGTTTTAAGTTGGGGGATTAAGTTCCCTTGAATCCTGAGGGTCCCTAGGGGCCAACTAGACCACCAGGAACCTCCAATATGCGCCAGGGGCTGCGTTGCAGAGACTGTAGAGAGGCCACACCCCTTTTACACCTCTCTGCAACGCAGCTCTGTGGCGCTTTCCAGGATGTACCTGTTGGGCTAGTTGGCCCCAGGGACCCTCAGGATTGAAGGAGTTTAATTCCCATCTTAAAACGCGCCACGGGGCCTGTTTGCACACATGTCACCTGAAGCCCCGCCCTCCCTTCACCACTGTGCAAACGCGCCCGTGGCGCGTTTTAAGTTGGGGGATTAAGTCCCTTGAATCCTGAGGGTCCCCGGAGTTCAACTAGCCCACCATATACCTCCAAAGCGCCACAGAGCTGCGTTGCAGAGAGGTGTAAAAGGGTGTGGCCTCTCTACACCTCTCTGCAACGCAGCCCCTGGCGCATACTGGAGGTTCCTGGTGGGCTAGTTGGCCCCCAGGGACCCCCAGTATTCAAGGGGATTCGTCCTCTCTGCAAACTCGCCAGGGCGCGTTTGCAGAGTGGTGAAGGAAGGGGCGGGGCCTGCGGGCCGATCGTTTTTTTTTTTTAAATTTTTTGTCCCCTGAAGGGGAGCTGCGTGGCCCCTCCCGGGCCACTACTTGCCCCGGGGACCCCATCCCCCGGGGCCTGGCCTCTCGTTGGGGACTGTGGGGGTCCCCAATCCCCCACAGTCCCGCCGGCTCCCCGCGTCCCTAGGGTGCCGGCATTGCTTTCACACATGGGGAGCAGCTAACATGCTGCTCCCCATGTGTAAAGCAATCGGCTTTGGATATTGGAAGAGAGAGCAGGTTTCCTGCTCTCTTCCAATATCCAAAGCAGTTTGCAATGACAGGACGGGAGCCGAGGCTCCCGTCCTGTCATTGCAAACAGCAGTGTCCCGGGGGTAGGCACCCCGGGACACTGCAGGAGCCGGCCCTGGGGGTGGTGGTCCCCAGGGCCATCAAGGGCTCCAGGAGGGGGCCGCGCGGCCCCCTCCCATTCAGTACACAGCCCCGGGAGGTGGTGGTCCCCGGGGCTCTGGGGTCCGTAACGGACCCCCATATTAAAATGTTTAGTGCCCCGGGGAGGTGGTGGTCCCGGGCGTGTGGGGGCTGGAGCCCCCCACACAGGTTTAATAATTTTTTAAAAAAGCCCCGGGGAGGTGGTGGTCCCCGGAGCTGCGGGAGGGCTCAGAGCCCTCCCGCACCATTTTTTAAAAAAGCCCCGGGGGTGGCGGTCCACGGGGCTTGGGGGCCCTTGAGGCCCCCACACATTAAATTATCCCCCACCATGCCCCCGGGACTTGGGCCACCCGGGGCCAATGCTATCGAAGCGCGGGAGACCGCGCTTCGATTTTTTTCGGCAGGATTCGCGCACCCTGAGCGCATCCTGCCGATTTTTAAAAAAAAATAATTTTTTTTGCCCAGGGGGTCCTTGTGGGACCCCTGAGCAAACCTAGGGGTCAGGGTGTTTCTACCCTCCTCCTTTGTGCGCTTTGCGCACTTGTTTCTGTCCCTCGGTTCTACCGAGGGACAAAATGGCTGCCAACATTTCCTGAATCAGAATGTTGACAGCCAGCTGACAGCCAATTAACATGCAGCTCGTGATCGGGACGGTGCGCGCAGGGTGCGCTCAGGGTGCGCGAATCCTCCGTGCCCATAGATATATATGTACTTTTACTTTTTGATTTTCTCAGCACTACTGAACGGATTTACACCATTTAACAAAAGGGTTCTTTCTGAACCAAGAACTACCTCTTTGCCAAATTTGGTGTAATTCCGTTCAGCAGTTCGAGCTGTAGCCGTGTCTAAAGTCTCCTATGGGAAAATGCATGGGGAAAACGCGTTTGGGACCCCCTTTCTCTCGGCCCCTGCTTGACGTATCACCCGAGACTTTCAGGGTAGGAGCGGACCGGAGCGCCCACGAAGTTTGAAAATTTCGCGAAGATACGTCAACCGGCAAGAGAGTTATTTCAAATAGAATGTCGCGGATTTCCTATGGATAATAGGTTGTAACTATAACTATCTACTGGCGACCGCCAGTAGATAATAATATATATATATATATATATATATATATATATATATATTATCTACTGGCGGTCGCCAGTAGATAGTTATAGTTAGGACCTTTATCCATAGGAAATCCGCAACATTCTATTTGAAATAACTCTTGCGCCGGTTGACGAATCTTCGCAAAGCTTCCAACTTGTTGGGGCGCTCCACTCCGCTCCTACCCTGAAAGTCTTGGGTTGATTCGTCAAGCGGGGCCGAGAAAAGGGGGTCCCAAAACGCGTTTTCTCCATGTTAATTCCCATAGGAAATTTTAGCCACGGCTACAGCCCGAACTGCTGAACGGAATTACACCAAATTTTGCAAAAGGTAGCGCTTGGTTCAGAAAGCGACCTTTTTTTAAATGGTGTAAATCCGTTCAGTAGTTGCGGAGAAATTCAAAAAATAAGAGTGAAAAATCGATTTCCCATAGGAAACTTTATGCAAGGCTACAGCAAAACTGCTGAACGGAATTACACCAAATTTGACAAAAAGGTAGTGCTTGGTTCAGAAAGCACCCTTTTAAAAATGGTGTAAATCCGTTCAGTAGTTGCTGAGAAAATCCAAAATAAAAGTTTCGATATTTAGAGGCACAGAGTATCCGCGCATCCTCCCGACCACGAGCTGCATGCTAATTGGCTGTCAACACTCCAAACCAGGAATTGTTGGCAGCCATCTTGTTCCTCGGTAGAACCGAGGGACAAGAAAAGACAAAAACAAGGGCGCAAAACGCAAAAAGGGGGCAGGGTAGAAACACCCTGACCCCCTAGCCCTGCTCAGGGGGTCCTACAAGGACCCCCAGGGCCCAAATTTGTTTTTATTTTTTTAAAGATCGGCAGAATATGCTCTGGGTGCGCGGATCCTGCCGATAAAAAAAAAAAAAACGAAGCGCGGGCTCCTGCGCTTCGTCGTTAATTGGCCCCTGGGTGGGCCAAGTCCCGGGGGCATGCGGGGCTTTATTATTAATTATATGGGGGCCTCTAAGGCCCCCCAAGTCCTAGGGACCGCCACCCCCGGGGCTTTAAACAAAATGGTGCGGGAGGGCTCTGAGCCTCCCGCAGCCCCGGGAACGCCACCCCCGGGGCTTCTTTTTTTGAAATTAATTCACCTGTGTGGGGGGCTCCAGCCCCCACATGCCCCAGGGACCCGCCACCTCCCCGGGGCACTAACAAATTTAAAATGGGGGTCCGTTTTGGACCCCCGAAGCCACGGGGACCACCACATCCCCGGGGCTTTGCAGATGTGGGGAGGGGGCCGCGCGGCCCCCTCCTGGAGCCATTGATGGCCCTGGGGACCGCCACCCCCAGGGCCGGCTCCTGCAGTGTCCCGGGGTGCTCACCCCCGGGACACTGTAGTTTGCAATGACAGGACGGGAGCCTCGCGGTTCCCGTCCTGTCATTGCAAACTGCTTTGCTTCATTGAAGCGAGTGCAGGAAACCTGCTCTCGCTTCAATGAAGCAAGCAGATTAGCTTTTCCACATGGGGAGCTGCATGTCAGCAGCTCCCCATGTGGAAAGCAATGCCGGCTCCCGAGGGACGCGGGGAGCCGGCTGGGACCGTGGGGGATTGGGGACCCCCACGGTCCCCAACGGAGAGGGCCAGCCCCGGGGATGGGGTCCCCGGGGCAAGTAGTGGCCCGGGAGGGGGCCACGCGGCCCCCTCCCCCCCAAAAAATTAAGAAATAAAGGCCTGCCCCGGGGGATGGGGTCCCCGGGGCAAAAGGAGGCCTGAGGAGGGGGGCCACGCAGCCCCCCTCCTTAAAAAAAATAATAAAAAGAGTGGCCATCCCCCGGGGGTGGGGTCCCCGGGCCGGAATCGGCCACGGGAGGGGGGCCACGCAGCCCCTTCCCGTTTTTTAAAAGAAAAATAAGGGGTAAGGCCCTGGGGGATGGGGTCCCCAGGGCCCAAAAAGGAAAAGGAAGGGGGCCACACAGCCCCCCTTCGGGAAACCCCCCCAAAAAAAAAATGATGGGGCCGTAGGCCCCGCCCCTTCTTTACCACTCTGCAAACGCGCCCCTGGCGCGTTTGCAGAGGGGGAACGAATTCCCCTTGAATACTGGGGGTCCAGTTTTAGAATTTTCCACCGTCTTTTTTAACTTTTATACACACACGGTTTTAGATTGCATATTAAGGGTTACACGTTGTTCTAGCATTGCACTTAGCACTTTACACAAATTATATTTGCACTAATAGGACAACTTCAGTCGATCTGTTTACATAATAGACGTTTACATCTTCTTAGTACTGTAAGAGTATTAGCACTTTAATAAACTGTTACAAACAGTTGACAATGGTATTTAAACCTAGATGTCAGAAATCAACATGTAAAAATGAGGTTACACTCTTATTCAACATTATGAGATTTTACAATAACTTCTTAACATGTTGTAATGTGATTTTATAATGCTATTTTAAAATGCTTTTTTGATATTTTAAAAGGATGGTTTTATGGTTTTAAATGTATATTTAATCATACGTTTGATGTAACCATGAACTAGATTCCGAATAGACTACAAAAGCATTTTGTCTATGTCTACATGATTGACGAACTATAATTAGAGCACAGGTCACTTTAAAAAACAAAAAAATCTGTATCTAAATGTCAACACTCCAAACCAGGAAGTGTTGGCAGCCATCTTGTTCCTCTGTAGAACCGAGGGACAAGAAAAGACAAAAACAAGGGCACAAAACGCAAAAAGGGGGCAGGGTAGAAACACCCTGACCCCCTAGCCCTGCTCATTTAAAAATCGGCAGAAAATGCTCTGGGTGCGCGGATCCTGCCGATAAAAAAAGAAAATGAAGCGCGGGCTCCCGCGCTTCATCGTTAATTGGCCCCCGGGTGGGCCAAGTCCCGGAGGCATGCGGGGCTTTATTATTAATTATATGGGGGGCTCTAAGGCTCCCCAAGCCCCGGGGACCGCCACCCCCGGGGCTTTAAACAAATGGTGCGGGAGGGCTCTGAGCCCTCCCGCAGCTCCGGGACCGCCACCCCCGCGGCTTCTTTTTTTTTTTAAATGAAATCACCTGTGTGGGGGGGCTCCAGCCCCCCCACACGCCCCAGGGACCGCCACCTCCCCAGGGCACTAACAAATTTAAAATGTGGGTCCGTTTTGGACCCCCGAAGCCCCGGGACCTCCACCTCCCGGGGCTTTGCAGATGTGGGGAGGGGGCCGCGCGGCCCGCCTCCTGGAGCCATTGATGGCCCTGGGGACCGCCACCCCCAGGGCCGGCTCCTGCAGTGTCCCGGGGTGCTCACCCCCGGGACACTGTAGTTTGCAATGACAGGACGGGAGCCTCGCGGCTCCCGTCCTGTCATTGCAAGCTGCTGCTTCATTGAAGCAAGAGCAGGAAACCTGCTCTCGCTTCAATGAAGCAAAGCAGACTGCTTTTCCACATGGGGAGCTGCAGGTCAGCAGCTCCCCATGTGGAAAGCAATGCCGGCTCCCGAGGGACGCGGGGAGCCGGCTGGGACCGTGGGGCATTGGGGACCCCCCACGGTCCCCAACGGAGAGGGCCAGCCCCAGGGGATGGGGTCCCCGGGGCAAGTAGTGGCCCGGGAGGGGGGCCACGCGGCCCCCCTCCCCCCCAAAAAAGTAAAGGCCTGCCCCGGGGGATGGGGTCCCCGGGGCAAAAGGAGGCCTGAGGAGGGGGGCCACGCAGCCCCTCTCCTTAAAAAAAATTATAAAAAGAGTGGCCATGCCCCGGGGGATGGGGTCCCCAAGGCCGGAATCGGCCACGGGAGGGGGGCCACGCGGCCCCTTCCCATTTTTTTAAAAGAAAAAAAGGGGTAAGGCCCTGGGGGATGGGGTCCCCAGGGCCCAAAAAAAGGAAAAATGAAGGGGGGCCACACAGCCCCCCTTCGGGGAAAACCCCCCCCAAAAAAAAAAAAATGATGGGGCCGTAGGCCCCGCCCCTTTCCTTTACCACTCTGCAAACGTGCCCCCAGGCGCGTTTGCAGAGGGGGAACGAATTCCCCTTGAATACTGGGGGTCCCTGGGGGCCAACTAGCCCACCAGGAACCTCCAGTATGCTCAGTGGGCTGCCTTGCAGAGAGGTGTACAGAGGCCACGCCCTTTTACACCTCTCTGCAACACAGCTCTGTGGCGCATACTGGAGGTACCTGGTGGGATAGTTGGACCCCAGGGACCTCAGGATTCAAGGGGACTTAATCCCCCAACTTAAAACGCGCCACGGGGCGCATTTGCACAGTGGTGAAGGGAGGGGCGGGCTTCAGGTGACATGTGTGCAAACAGGCTGCGTGGCGCGTTTTAAGATGGGGAATTAAATCCCCTTCAATCCTGAGGGTCCCTGGGGCCAACTAGCCCACCAGGTACCTCCAGTAAGCGCCACGGAGCTGCGCTTGCAGAGTGTTGTAAAAGGGGCGTGGCCTCTGAACATCTCTCTGCAACGCAGCTCTCTGGCACATACTGGAGGTATCTGGTGGGCCAGTTGGCCCCTAGGGACCCTCGGGATTGAGGAGGAATTAATTCTCCAACTTAAAACGCGCCACAGGGCATGTTTGCAGACATGTCACCTCAGGCCCCACCCCCTTCCTTCACCATTGTGCAAATATTCCTCTAAAATCAGCCGAACTACGAATTCCGATTTACTCACCTGTTATCAGGAGAGACCTCAGTGCTGCATCTTTGAGCCCAGTACTGATCCTGAAAAGTAATTTTAACCGTACTTACCAGTAACTTGAATTTCCTTCCATAGGATATCATTGCCTGCTTTTTGCTGAAAAGTTTCTAAGTGTCGATTTTTGAAACATACAAATATTCCTCTAAAATCAGCAGAACTACGAATTCCGATTTACTCACCTGTTATCAGGAGAGACCTCAGTGCTGCATCTTTCAGCCCAGTACAGATCCTGAAAAGTAATTCTAACCGTACTTACCAGTAACTTGAATTTCCTTCCATAGGCTAACATTGACTGGTTCCACTTGGAAATTCTTCTAAGTGTGGAGTTTTGGAACTTTATAATATTCCTCTAAAATCAGCTGAACTACGTAATTCCAATTTACTCACCTGTTATCAGGAGAGTCCTCAGTGCTGCATCTTTCAGCCCAGTACAGATCTTGAAAAGTAATTCTAACTGTCCTTACCAGTAACTTGAATTTCCTTCCATAGGCTAACATTGACTGGTTTCACTTGGAAATTCTTCTGTGGAGTTTTGGAACTTTATAATATTCCTCTAAAATCAGCCGAACTACGAATTTCGATTTACTCACCTGTTATCAGGAGAGAACCCAGTGCTGCATCTTTCAGCCCAGTACAGATCCTGAAAAGTAATTCTAACCGTACTTACCAGTAACTTGAATTTCCTTCCATAGGCTAACATTGACTGGTTTCACTTGGAAATTCTTCTAAGTGTTGAGTTTTGGAACTTTATAATATTCCTCTAAAATCAGCTGAACTACGAATTCCGATTTACTCACCTGTTATTAGGAGAGAACCCAGTGCTGCATCTTTTAGCCCAGCACTGACCCTGAAAAGTAATTCTAACCGTACTTACCAGTAACTTGAATTTCCTTCCATAGGCTAACATTGACTGGTTTCACTTGGAAATTCTTCTAAGTGTGGAGTTTTGGAACTTTATAATATTCCTCTAAAATCAGCCGAACTACGAATTCCGATTTACTCACCTGTTATCAGGAGAGAAACCAGTGCTGCATCTTTTAGCCCAGCACTGACCCTGATAAGTAATTCTAACCGTACTTCACCAGTAACTTGTATTTCCTTCCATTGGAATCCATTGTCTGGTTTTCCGCAGAAAAGTTTCAAAGTGCCGTTTTTCACAAACTACAAATATTCCTTAAAAATCGCCTGTATGACTTAAACGCATTCTTTCAACTGTTTACAGGAGATGCACCAGTGCTGGATCCAGGATCCACCACTGAGTAAGAAAAGTAATGATAACACTACTTACCTGCTAAGTGAATTTCCTCCCATAGGATAACATTGGTGATTCTATGTGAAAAAGTTTCTAAGTGTCAACTTTTAAAATACAATAATATTCCTTAAAAATCACTACTGTAACCAAAACGCTTTTACTCAACTGTTTACAGGAGATGTAGCAGGACTGAATCTAGGATCCAGTCCTGTGGTTAGAAAAGTAATCCATAAAGTAACTAATTGCATTTAACTAGAAATTCACATTGAGCTCAATGTTGCACTGTGTTTGAAATTGTGTTGCCCATTGCAACAACTGTAACTACTGTACTTAAAAGTCTATTGCCTATTTGCAAAGTATTTAAACTAAAGTAATTCATTCTGAGAAAGTATATTTTGTAATGTAATGTATAATGTAATTACAATGTAATTTAAAAAATAAAATATCTAAAAATAAATAGTTTAAAAAAATGTAGTAAATCAGTATCAAAAAAATAAATATAACAATTAATACATTTAAAAATTGTCATTTACAAAACCTTTGAAATTCACTGAAAAACCATAGGTTTCAGACATGTTATAGTTAGGAATTAGCATTTAAAAACCTTTGAAATTCACTGAAAAAACCATAGGTTTCAGGGACGTTATAGATAGAAATTAGCATTTAAAAAACCTTTGAAATTCACTGAAAAAACCATAGGTTTCAGGGACGCTATAGTTAGAAATTAGCATTTTAAAAACCTTTGAAATTCACAAAAAAAACCATAGGTTTCAGACACGTTATAGTTAGAAATTTGCATTTAAAAAACCTTACAAATTCACTGAAAAAACCATAGGTTTTAGGGACAGTTATAGTTAGTTGGACATTGCACTCGTACAAAACCCGTGAAATTCCTCCGTTATAGTTAGTTCAGCTAACTATAACTCGCGCCCAGCAATGCACTGCTGATGACGTCACATATTACATCACTCATGACATGGTCAGTGACATCACTGATGACATCACTGATGACATCTCAAATGACATCACTGATGACATCACTGATGACATCATCCACGTGATAATCTGATGCACCTCCTCACACCCTAATATAACCTTTGATACACCCACTCTAAATTACAGACTGCCATTCGCAAAACCATAGACACTCCAACACCAATAACTACATACCCACTCATTGATTCTTAGGTCTACACACACATCCACTCACTCACCTGTACAGTCACTCATACTTACGGTCACTCAGTACAGGACTATCATATGCACTCATACTCCTATATAGACACTTAAACACCGCCACTCATCCATAGAGGTACTCACACACCTAGTCAGTCATGCAAATAATTAAACACACTGCCATTTACTCACCTATACAGTTATACACACACCAGCTCACTTACTCATACAAATACTAGCACATTCTTACGCTCTTATACAATCACTGATGCAAGCACACACTCATCCATACAGTCACTCTCACAATCACACACTCTCGCTTATAGCTATTTATATACTCCAACACACATATATACTGCCTTTCACATATGTAGTTACTCACACATGTACCACTGGGACATAAATTCACTCACTAATACACTCTTACACACACTTACCCACCCATACAGTCTATCACAGATGCACTCTTGAAACCATCCACCCAGTGAATCACCCACTCACACATGTATGCACAGAGTCGCACCCACCCCACCCACACAAACACTCAGGCACCCATACAGATACTCAGACAACCAATCAATAACTCATATAGACACTCATGTAGCTATTCACAAACCCATGCAGCCACTTACACAGCAACAGACAAACGGATACAGACATTCACCCAGTTTAGTCACTAACCCATGCATTCAGTAAGATACGTTTAATCACTCACTTATAGAGTTAGTCACGCACCTACTAAATCATCCATACAGACACTTATACACCCACTCATTCTTCAATACGCCTTTCCCTATATATATTAAAAATATTTAAACTTTACAGAAACACACAATCACTGGATGATGTCATCAGTGATGTCATTTGAGATGTCATCAGTGATGTCATCAGTGATGTCACTGACCATGTCATGAGTGATGTAATATGTGACGTCATCAGCAGTGCATTGCGGGGCGCGAGTTATAGTTAGCTGAACTAACTATAACGGGGGAATTTCACGGGTTTTGTACGAGTGCAATGTCCAACTAACTATAACTGTCCCTAAAACCTATGGTTTTTTCAGTGAATTTGTAAGGTTTTTTAAATGCAAATTTCTAACTATAACGTGTCTGAAACCTATGGTTTTTTCAGTGAATATATATATATGTGTGTTCTGCCGGCATATATTACCGGTCGCCAGTAGGTAGTTATAGTTAGGATCTCGTTTCTATTCAAAAAGCGTTTTTTCTTTTACCAATATTTTTGGCGTCGTTTGACGAATCTTCGCGAAATTTTCAAAACTAATGGCCCGCTCAGGTCAGCTCCTGTCTTGAAAGTTTTGGGGTGATTCGTCAAGTGGGGGCCGAGAAAAAAAGGGGGGTCCCAAAACGCGTTTTCCCCATGTTCATTTCCATAGGAAAAATTGGAACAGGCTACAGCCCGAACTGCTGAACGGAATGACACCAAATTTGGCAAAAAGGTAGCCCTTGGTTCAGAAAGAGACCTTTTTTTTAAATGGTGTAAATCCGTTCAGTAATTCCTGAGAAATTTTAAAAAGAAAAAGTTTTGATATCTGAGCACCGAGGAGGGTTCGCTTACCCTCCCGAGCACAAACTCAATTCTGATTGGCTGCCAACACTCCAAACCAGGAAGTGTTGGCAGCCATCTTGTGACTCGGTAGAACCGAGTCACAAGAAAACAGTGAAAAGGAGGTTGAAAAACAAGAAAAGGGGGCAGCCTAGAAACACCCTGACCCCCTAGGCCTGTTCAGGGGGTCCCACAAGGACCCCCAGGGCCAAAAAAAGCATTTTTTTAACAACAAAAATTGGTCGAATTCGCGCTGGGGTCGCGAATCCGGCCGAGAAAATAAAAAAAAAATGAAGCGCGGGCTCCAGCGCTTCGTTATTTTTAAGCCCCCGGGTGGGCCAGGTCCCGGGGGCAATGCCAAATTGTATAGCGGGGGCCCACGGGGGCCCCCGCAGCCCCGGGGACCGCCACCTCCCCTGGGCTTTTTTCATTATTTGCGGGGGCACGCAGCCCTCCCCGGAGCCCCGGGGACCACCACCTCCACAGGGCTCTCATGTTTTATATAAAAAAACATGTGTGGGGGGCCTCGAGCCCCCCACATGCCCCGGGGACCACCACCTCCCGGGGCTTTGCAACAAAAATGCGGGGGGGCACGCAGCCCCCCCGCAGCCCCGGGGACCGCCACCTTCCCGGGGCTCTATTTTATTTTTAAATATCCTGTGTGGGGGGGCTCGAGCCCCCCTACATGCCCCGGGGACCACCACCTCCCTGGGGCACTAAACATGCAAATGCGGGGGTCCGTTACGGACCCCCGAGCCCCGGGGACCACCACCTCCCCGGGGCTTTGCACTCATAGGGAGGGGGGCCGCACGGCCCCCCTCCTGGAGCCCTTGATGGCCATGGGAACCGCCACCCCCCAGGGCCAGCTCCTGCAATGTCCCGGGGTGCCCACCCCCAGGACATTGCCGTTTGCTATGGCAGGGCGGGAGCATGGCTCCCGCCCTGCCATAGCAAACTCCTGCTTTGCTTCATGGAAGCGAGAGCAGGAAATCCTGCTCTCGCTTCAATGAAGCAAAGCAGAATTGCTTTTGGGCAAGGGGAGCTGCATGTCAGCAGCTCCCCTTGGCCAAAAGCAATGCCGGCTCCCGCAGGACGCGGTGAGCCGGCGGGACCGTGGGGGCATTGGGGCTCCCCCCACGGTCCCCAATGAAGAGGCCAGGCCCCGGGGGATGGGGTCCCCGGGGCCAGAAGTGGCCTGGGAGGAGGGCCACGCGGTTTCAGGGACGTTATAGATAGAAATTAGCATTTAAAAAACCTTTGAAATTCACTGAAAAAACCATAGGTTTCAGGGACGCTATAGTTAGAAATTAGCATTTTAAAAACCTTTGAAATTCACTGAAAAAACCATAGGTTTCAGGCACGTTATAGTTAGAAATTAGCATTTAAAAAACCCTACGAAATTCACTGAAAAAACCATAGGTTATAGGGACAGTTATAGTTAGTTGGACATTGCACTCGTACAAAACCAGAGAAATTCCACCGTTATAGTTAGTTCAGCTAACTAGAACTCGCGCCCCCGCAATGCACTGCTGATGACGCCACATATTACATCATTCATGACATGGTCAGTGACATCATTTGAGTGTGTGACAATGTTGGATTAGTTTCTCTGAAACTACTTCTGTTTACACATCTGGCTTCGCATAATATTATCACGATGCCTCAAACACCATGTACCAGGTCTTTTTACGCACAATGTAGAAATGTAGAAAATGTATAAATGTCGTTCTATCTTCATCCACGGAGCAACAGGGCTACCTACATATCCATAACATTCCTAATCTATACGTGCATCACAAGGATGCTTTCTATAATAAATAATGAGCATCCTAAAAGATTAACAGAGGAGGCACTTAAGCTGTCACTGAGGGTCCCTGCATGCTGAGACTTCACCATGCAGCGGTCTGATATCTCCGTGAAGAGTGTCCAGTTCAAGACCAAGACGGGGTCCTACATTCTCTCCCACCAGGTAATGGGGTTGCATCATCCCCTGGGGGGATTCTTGGCTTAACACCTACACAGTCCACACACTCTAGGTACACGCAGAGTAGGGTTTGCATAGTAGGAGTACGCCTGATTACTATCTTGTTTTATATGCCTGCATATATACACTGTTTTAGCACCATGGTAGAACTGTATCTACTGTTTACTCTTTTGGTGCTTGTAATCACTTTCATCTGCTTCTGTCTACTGATTATCGCTGCACATTAATTTTATACAAGAATAATGTTGGTTCAATAAATATATTGAAAACATCACACTGTGTATTCTCTGTATATTTCTCTGAGCGCAAGTAAGCATGAGTGACTGAGCAAAAGGTTATGATCTGTTACCATGATCCCTGAGGGATCAGGGTTGTAATTTGCAGTGGTTGATAGAAGTCATTTGCTTCCTGGTAAGGGTAGGGGTGCTTATGGCGGCACTGTGAGCTAGCCGGTCTCTAGGCCAGCCTTTCCTACTGGAGTCTAGGCACCTCACTCAAAGTTTATGTTGCCCAACAAATTACGCAGATGCTACGGATTAGTAGGAACTACACGACATGGCGCCACCAACATTAGTTGGGTTCTTATTTAATGGTCTATCTGAGTAGTTCAGTTGTGCTTTTCTCAGCTCCAAACCAGAGAAGTCTGTGGTGGGAAGGGAAATCCACCTCAGCTGAGTAGATATACCCTATGTATTGGCTGTAGGTTATTCAAGCTTGTAGGATAAAAATAATTCCCACATTGTGCTTACCCTATCTCCATAAAGTCTTCACACAATGTCCTTAAACTGAGACAACATTGGAGAACAAGTAGTTACTCTATATGTTACAGAAAATTGCAGACATGCATTTACTATGAAATTACTACAATATGGTCTCCCCGCAATGGGTGGAGACGTTACCTTCATTGTTGAGGCATATGAAGTGTTCAGAACAGAGGTACTCTACTCTTGGGTTACATTCCAGGCTGTGGATGCACGCACAAAATTGTTTCACACTTACATTGAAGATGAAACACCAGATGAATACTTTCCATATGTGGACATCAAAATTCCATTAACTTACCAAGAATACATAAATTAGTTTGGAGGCGCCCTCCCCATACTATAGAAAATGTGACACTCGGTCCGCTCAGTAAAGAAGGAGTGGCTTGGCCAGTCCTAGCTGCTTATACAACACACAATATTGCTAATTTAGATGCAGCAGAACTAACAACACTGTACGAAGATCTTTTAAAGATTTACAGAAATCTTACACAGTTCATAATGCAAACAATCACAATTAACCTTACGCAGACTGCTCAGGCTGCAAAACCACAATTGGCTACTATGGGTATAGGCCCACAAATGCTGAATGCCATAAAGGGAAAAATTCCCACCAGTCGGGAGCAAATTCCGTTCTAGATAGCACAGAAAACAAGCCAGCTTGAGGTAGTTTTTCCCCATACGGGCTGCAGGAAATACACAGAATATAAACAATTTGCTTACCAATGGGAATGGCTCCCTGGTGGAATATTGTGCCACTTAGGGTACAGTCTACACCAGAACACATGGTACCGCTTCGCTGGCTGTCTTGCCTGAAGTACTAAAACAGGTTCATAATGAGTATGGGGTAGCACCTGCCCTGGACTTAGGAATGAAACTGATGGGCAATTTTGCTGCAGTATCAGCCAATATGTTAAGTAACATTAAGGGGAGGCAGGGGCATTGGCTATACACCAATGCCTGAGGGAGTTCACATGTTAAGAGTAATTCTTAAAAAGTTAACTTTAAGCAAGCACCCAATTCTTCCAAGAAGAAATGGGATAATAAACAAAAAAATAAACAAAACAAGACACAATCACGGGGTGGCTCTCCTCAACAGGACTGACAGGAAATATATTTAATAAACCATGCTAATATTAGCAAGCCTGACAGGTATCAGGATACTGATACATGTTCCTCTCGTTCCTTTCAGGATTCATCCGATACACGCTCGGAGAGAGGTAGATGGTGAGAGCGCAGAGTAGAAGAGCGTGTAAAGCTGAAAAGGGAAAACACATCGCACTTCAGACTACATCCTTAAAAAAGAAGAGAAACAAAAGACTCCTAAACATCAATTCAAAAAGAAGAAGGTAGCTGGGATTAAAA
Organism: Calotriton arnoldi; assembly: GCA_963921515.1. Taxonomy (NCBI): domain Eukaryota; kingdom Metazoa; phylum Chordata; class Amphibia; order Caudata; family Salamandridae; genus Calotriton; species Calotriton arnoldi. The sequence goes on along the minus strand of CAWUFW010023888.1, from coordinate 15,755 downwards.
TAAGGCATGCCCAGGCTACTGAGGCCTCTGCTTCTGAACGGGGAATAGGTAGTGATGATGCTAGACAGCGTGGCAGAAGTCACGATAGCTTGCCAGAACCTGATGAATTATCTGGCAGTAGTAGCGCTGAGTGAGCATATCACAGTGGAAACACTTGATACAAGAGTAAGGGTCCCCCATCGTTTCTATGAAATAACGCTCCCATTGGAGGGAAACATACCAAGAAACATCAAGGCTCTCTTTTGGGAGAACCTGACATATGGTTACCATATTCTTTTGGTTGAAAAGGATTGGCCACCTGAGTTTGTAATGGAGTGCCCAATGGGGGAAATGGTAATTTTACCTGCTTTCTCTGAACTCGTTCCAGAATCAATTAAACATTCATACGCCAAGGAGTGGGCGTTAGTGCTAGCTCCTGCACTATATTGAAATCATGTTGGGTGGGACGATGAGTCACCTCATTACGAGATCCCATTAAAATCAGTTCCTCAACCCCAGAGACAGTACCCAATAAAGCATGAAGCTAAAAAGCAAGTTAGGGAAATCCTTGAAAAACTTGAATACCAAGGTGTATTAGAAAATTGCACCTCATCCATGAATAATCCCTTGTTTCCCCATAATGAAAACGGACAATTCATACCGTCTAGTTTTAGACTACAGACATTTAAACACATCCACTCGCACATTCGAAGTACGAAAGGCAAATAGTGCCACACTAATAAATACCATTGTGAGCACAACATTCAAAACATTAGATATCACAAATGGATTTTTCTGCCAAAATATAGCACCCAAAAGCAGGTATTTGACAGCATTTTTAGCGCTAGGTTCACAACAACAATGTTGCCAATTACCTCAGGGGTATAAGAATAGCCCTGGGCTGTTTTCAACCAGAGCAACAAAGTTACTTCAAACTTTTGATGAGGAGGCGTTGTCCTGTGTAGATGATATTTATCTGACAGACAATGAATTAATGGAACACTTGGACAGAGTAGACCACATAATTCTTGGGTTTGCTCACCTGGGCTACAAATTTAATTTAAAAATATCAAACATTGCCCATCTCAATGTCCTGTTTCTGGAAAACGAGTAGTCAAGTGATGGCAAAAGCCTGGCTGCACATTTTTTAGAAAAATGTGCATTGCTCCAACCTCCAACGACTCTGAAAAGACTACAATCCATTTTAGGATTTTTAAATATTAGCAGAACATACATTTTGATTTACGCAGAACGAGTAAACCGTTATACGAATTAATCAAACCTGATTTTCAATCAACCATTGGACACAGGAACATACAAACATTTTATGTTCCATACAAGCTGATATGATAGCTTCCAAACATTTACACTCACGTGTAAACACAGCTAACCTGGTGATCCGTGTAGTCGCTGGACCAACCGAGTACACCTATATTACATTGAAGGTGATACAGTACCCATTGCATACAAATCACATTTGTACACAAACGCTGAAATGCGTTTTGCACTCACTGAGAAAATTCTCACAGCAGTTCAGACTGCTGTAGTGAGAGAGAGAGCACTAGCACAGGGGAAACAAATAATTGTCGTTAGCCCAGTACCGACCTTAGAGACTGGTACCAAAGCGAGCTTTCCAAATGCCAAAGCATTATATCCTCAATGGATTCAATGGGCTAACTTTCTCACTGCAACAGATGTAGATTACAGATTCAATTCTACATTACAAATACAAGCATTCCTGAAGTATGAACAAGAATATTCTCTGCCGAATTAAACAATGCCTCTAGATCGATATAATTAAATCATCTACACTGATGGATCTGCTCAGCCTGCCGTAGGGACAAATCACCCATATTCTGCATTGTGCGCAATAGTAAAAGGGCGCATGCATGACGGAAAGTTCCGTCCTGAAAAAAACACACACACAGTCGCTAGGGGATTGTACAGAGCAGCTGGCAGAACTCAAAGCCCTGATACTGGCACTATAAAATACGGATCAAAGATTCCCCACACTTATAGTGTGCGATTCATATTACTGTGTCCAGTCCTATAATGAATATCTTCACTATTGGGGTCAAAATGGATTTCGAGATTCCAAGGGGTGCACAATAAAGTGGACCCTGTAGAAACCCCTTGGAAGACAGAAGGTTGGAGAGTCACCCCACCCGCCAATACCCCAGGAACCAGGATACCTACACCAGGGAAGCTGGGTGCATAGGTGTGAAGTGACGTCAGAAACCACCGTAGACCACAATGGAGAACTTCAGAAAAGATGCAGCTGGCGACGAAAGTGAAAGAGTCCGGTGAAATCCAAGGGTGGATTCTGGAAGAGAAGAACCTGCAAGCAGAGGGGATAGAGTCTATGCCACTCAGAGGTGACCCGGGGGCATGGAAGAGCAAGGACCACCGATGACGGAAGATGCAGGAGTGACGATGGTGACTTTGTCGCTGCAGCTGTGAGGACCAGGCGATGCTGTAGAAGACCAGGAGCCATTCACGAGCTGTCCCACGTCGGAAGTCAAGTAACCAGGGGTCTGTGTCCAGGGGGAGCACCAACAAGCCTTGGCAGCAGCACCAGACGTGATAAATGAAGAAGGAGCAACGTTGGGACCAGCAAGGTCCAAGGTACTCACCAATTGCAGGATAGTCAGAGCAGGCCCGAGCAAGCAGGGAAGCCCACTGAAGCCAAAGAAGACCCTCAAGAGGACCCACAGACCGAAGGCACAGGAGTCGCAAGAGGACCTCGAGCAGCTCACCAAAGATGCAGGCCCACGGTGCAGAGGATGTGGTGAGGATGAAGATCTTGGCAAGAAGAGATGCTGAAGGCTGACGCTTCTTGTAGCCTGAAGATCTCTGGAGTACAAAGCCAACAAGCCGTGGCAACAGCAAGTCGACGTGTTGCACAGAGGTTCTGTTCCAGCGGTTCCATGAGGGATACTGGCCTCAAACTTGCTGAGAGGACAGGTCAGGCCTCCAGGGAGTTGCAGAACCCCCACCTGTGTTGCTGAGCCTTTCGAAGTCCGTGGGATGTCAGGAGCAGCAGACAGGTCAGCTTTGTGCGGTGCCTGCAGATGTAGGGGAGTGACTCGGCCACACCAAGGGAGATTACTTCGGGTGTCCTTGATACTCACAGGCCTGGAGAGGAACCTAGAAGAAGCACAGGCACAGACGACGAAGAAGACTTGCAGAACAGTAAGACCAGGAGCAGCAGGAGTCTTCCTTGGTGCAGTCTCGGTTTCAGGTGAAGTCCAGGTGCCCAGACGGTCGAAGTTGAAGTGGTTTCCCTTCCCACGATGAATCTGAAGAGCCACCCACAGGTAAGCCCTGAAGTACCCCATGGAAAGGATTGGAACGATTCAGGGGTCCCTCACAGAGGAGGAGCTGGACAGAGGGGAGGATACTCCAATGTCCTTTGTCCAGTTTTGTGCCAGAACGGGATCCAAGGGCTCCCTGAACTGGCTCAAACTGGAGTATGCAAGGAGGACACCAAATGTGCCCCTCAAATCAGTCTGGTGGCGCTGGCAAGCGCACCCAACCCAGCCCAATACACTAAGTCCTGTCTGGGGTGGTGGTCACACCACACTGCAACAGGAAACCTGTTGGCTCTGCAGCAGGAGGGCAGAATCATGTCTGCTGTCAGCATCAGCACTAGCTTGCTGTCAGACACTGAAAGGCTGTAACCAGGAGTACAGGGGGGTACCCCAAGGGAGCCCCCTAGTACATGGGACCATACTTCCAACACTGGAATCTGTTTTGGGGTATGGTTTCAACATGTTTGATACAAAACATAACCAGGTTTGGTGCAGCCACTATATAGTTGGACATCTCATAATGACTGATGTCCACAATATGTTTAAAAATTGCTGACCGCACTTATAAAGCCTAGAGAATCGACTTCAGGATTTGTAGGAGTGTCCTGCTTATGCAGGGGCACCCTCACACTTATAACCAAGAACCCTGCCATCAGGACTGAAAGGCCTGCCTTAGGGGTGACTTATAGGCTTTAAGTGTAGTGACCTCAGATATAAGGAAACTTATATCTTTCGAAAGTGGTGCTAGTACCAGTTTACACAGGCTGCGATGGCAGGCCTGTAGTCACAGTTTGAGCTGTCTCCCATGGGTGGCATAATACATGCTGCAGCCCATGGGAGACCCCTGGTGTACCTATGCCCTGGGTACCTCAGTACCATATAGTAGGGACTTAGAGGGGTACACCAGTAGCCATTTGGGGAGGTACTAAAATACTTACCATTGTCCAATTTAGGGAGAAAGCACAGTGACCAGGGTCCTGATTAGCAGGATCCCAGTCAGACTAGTCATAAAACAGAATAACACCAGCAAAAAGTGGGGGTAACCATGAAAGCATATCTTATTTTCCTTCACAACTCCATGCCAAACGAAAGGAGATGAGACTAACCTAACCCAGTTGAGTCTTCATTTTCTAAGTGGAAATATCTGGCGAGTTCATCTACGTTGGCATGGTTACTCCCGGGTCTATGTTCCACAGAAAAGTGCATCCCCTTTAGGGAAATGGATTGCCTCAAAAGTTTGGGATATTCATCCTTCATATGTTTGAGCCGTAAGATGGGTTAATGGTCTGTCTGAATGATGAAGTGAGTAACAAACAGGCATGGCCTCAACTTCTTCAGGGCCCAGACCACAGCAAAGGCCTCTCTCTCAATAGCTGACCAACGCTTCTCCCTGGGGGGTCAACCTTCTGCTTATAAAAGCTACTGGTTGGTCCTGGCCCTCTGCATTGGGTTGTGATAGAACAGCTCCTACCCCTATCCCAGAAACATCTTTCTGGACAATGAAGGTTTTGGAGTAATCAGGATTTTGCAGGATGGGAGCAGTGCACATGGCCTGCTTCAGGTCATCAAATGCCTTTTGACGGCTAACTGTCCACTGAACCTTTTTAGGCATTCTCTTGGAGGTGAGGTCATTAAGGGGAGTCACTATCGACCCATACCCCTTAATAAACCTTCTGTAGTACCCAGTCAGGCCCAAGAAAGTTCTGACCTGAGTCTGTGTAGTGGGGGCAACCCAGTCCATTATTGCCTGGATTTTGCTCTCCAGTGCCTGAACCTGGCCTCCACCTACAAGGTGGCCAAAGTTCACAACCTTGCTCTGCCCTATCTGGCACTTTATGGCCTTGATAGTGAGTCCTGCCTTTTGTAGGGCCTGCAGAACATTCCTGAGGTGGACCAGGTGATCCTCCCAAGTGGAGTTAAAGACAGCAATATCATCTAGATATGCTGCACTATAGGCTTCCAGACCTGTGAGAACTTTCTCCACCAACCTCAGAAATGAAATGACGATGGGGGGAGGAGCCATCCCATCATGGCCGCACGGAGCTGACGCTCCGTGCTGAACCTTCTCCTTGAAGGGCATCCCGCCGCGCTGTTTTTCTCACCTAAACGGCGTTGGTGCAACCGGAATGCGGGCTGAATCCAAGTAGATCCTTAGCGCCCTTCTCCGATCTGACATCTCGGAGAAACGAGCCTTGATGTCCCCGCCGATGAAGAGGCCAAGATGGCGCCTGCCAAGCGGTGAGGTATTGCCCAGTGCCATGGGAGCTGCTCCGTGTGGCCGCCGGCTTCTGTGTTCGCCCATCTTTCAGTTCCCTCTCCCTGGGTCCACCCCTGGATCGGGGGACTACTCACTGCGGTCAACTGCCCGCATGACGAACGGGACACCTGGAGGTTACACCGAGTCCTAACGGAGGTGAGATCTCCCCCGGTGCCGGGGGGGAGGGGCGCGCTATCACCGTACTGTCGCTGAAGTCTGGGCGATTTTGGTCAGTTGCGCTGATGCTGCCTGTTGGCTGTGAGGAGCGCTTCATTGTGAGGCCATTTTTAGTCTCCTCGACGATCGCCTCGTGGATGGTGCCTGACCCTAAAATGGCGGCGAAACGAGGACTTTTCAGAGCGTCTCATCCTCTCCTGGGGTGCTGCGCGAGGAGACCTGGGCATGCTGGTCGATCTTTGCTGTACCTGTGCCCACTGATTGGATGATGCCTATCATTGTGGGGCCGCTTTTGTCTCCAATACTATCTTTTTATGGCAAATGGCTCGAATTGTCTCTGCCCCAGCGTTTTCGACCGGATCTTAAGATGGCGGCCCTAACACTTCCCTTCTGGGCCATAGAGATTCATGGGGACTGACTGTATCCGAACTTGCAATGACTCGTACCCCCTGCCTGAGTTCTAGATGGCCGACTCAGTGAGACCCTCTGCAATGCTCTTTCCTCCCCTGCTCTTTAATCATTGATCACCGTCGGGACCTCAACCAGCCCAACCCAAGGGTTATAGAGTGCAATGGGGACCGACTGAATTGAAACCTTAAGGACTCACCCCCCCTTGCCTGACCTCAAGATGGCCGCCTCAGCGGGACCCTTCCTCGAAGCTCCTCGATGCTTTATCTCTCCTGATCTATAATTAATGGTCATCGTCCTGATCTTGATCTGCCCTCACCCGACCCCGATCCTGCTTACCTACCAGGACATTTACTCTGAGAACTTTCCCTTGACAGCGGAGACTTAGCCATTTTGACTGATGCCCGGTGGATCTACCTCGCGAGATATAGGGGAGATGGGCTATGGATACCCTCCTTGACCATCACCTACCCAGCCGGTCTTTGGGCAAACTTTCCTGCATCTCTCTGGACCTTTATTTCCCTCCTCCCCCTTCACCCTACCCCCTACCCCTCTCCGCTCTACTCTTTCTCATCTTTCTTGCTACTGACCCTTGCCCTCACCCGTCCTTGCTCATAGATCCCACCCTGCCTTATCCACTTGACTTTCTTTTGTGAACCTTCCCTCGTCAGCTGAGACCTAGCTATTTTGACTGATGCCCGATGGAGCTACCTTGTTTAGCTATAGGGGAGACGGGCTGTGGATTCCCTCCTCGGTCGTCATCTACCCAGTCGGTCTTTGGGCAGACTTCCTCTCGTCTCTCCTGCCATCTTTTCACCCATCCTCCCCCTTCACATTTCCCCCCTCCGCACTATCTGTCTCACCTTTCCCTCCTCAATATGTTGCTTATTTTCTGATGTAAAGTGTAATTTGTTTATCGTGTTCTGTAACATTGTGTAACCCAATGTAAAGCGCTCTGATACCTCCGGGTCTAGCCATCGCTATATAAAACTCTCAAAATAAATAAAAAATAAATAAAATGTGGCAAGTGCATTTTTCAAGCCAAAAGCATCACAATAAATTGATAATGCCCACTAGGGGTTGAAAAAGCTGTTTTCGGCTTGGCATCCATGTTGGTTCTGTTCCCTGAGAAATTGATGTTGAGGGTCCTGTTGATAATATACCCCTCTGTCTTGCCTTTGATATCGATTCCGTCCCCTGCCCCTTCCCCGAGATAAAAAAGGAGTAGTGGGTTGATTGTAATTCTCCCCAAAACTGTTCAGCCACTTGGAGGACTGTGGCCGGATAGTTCAGATCAACCTGAACTCTCTCTTTCTGAATTTGAAGACATGGTGTCAGAGAAAGTGAGAACCTTTCACTTTCTATTCCCGTCTTGTCCTTGGCTCCTTGGTTCTTGATTCCAATCTTGATAATAGTTTGGGGTCAGATATGGATACGCTTTCTCTTACGTGTACCACCTTATATCTTTTTTTAGTTTGTCAGTTTTATTCTTAATGAGGTAGCCATCAAATTTTTGTTAATTCCAAATTTATTTCATCCAGTTTTGTTTTTGCTTCTTCTAAGGCATTCATTCTCTTTAATTTCTCCTCCAAATTCATGATCTCCCGATTTAAGACTATAACCACCGCTTTGGCTGTCTCTGCAATCAGGATGATCCAGTCCCTCACACATTGATTCACAATTTGTGACCATCTCTCTAGGAACTTCATTATTTCTACAAACAAAGTGGGAACATTTCTCACCCTCAATCCTGAAGGAATTATTCCTGCTCTGAGATACTCTGACATGAATTGAGCATGGGATTCCATTATCTTTGCCTTCTTCTTCATATTAAGTAATTTTATCCAATAACTATTATTAAGTTGTGACACTACTACCCTCTTATCTAGGGGTGTTTCCTAGCAAGTTATTGAATTCTTCATCAGTGAAACCAAAGGTCTCCAATGCCTTCATTGTGTTCAAACATAACCACGTGTACACTTGCAGAAAGAATTTGTGAAAATAAAGACAAAGGTGAGAGAGTAGTCCAAGGTTGCATACAACTTACAAAGACCCAAAGGGGTACATGAAACCCTGTGGTTCAAAAACTGCTGAAATAGCAAAACCCAAAGAAGGGACCACCCCACCATCACTTAATACATTCTCAATGCAGGCTCGGGGTGAAAAGGGAACAGAAAAGATACTGTAAAAAGGGGTCCTACTAGCCTAAATTATTTTTCACATATGGAGTAAATCTAAGTATGAACAGATCCAACCCCACTCTATATGTTTATTTACCAAAATTCTTGATTTTATCATGTTTTATATACATTCTTTTTCAACAACTTTCTGAATAATTTCTTTTTACAATCAGTGGAATTGTTTTTATACATTATTTCAGTGTAACTTTACACCTATTGTTAAATCTATACATTCAATTACCAAATTTAAAAACACATTTACAGGCAAATTCATCAAAACACCCCTATAGAGCCTCCTATCACACACAATCATCAGACAATTCGTTCATAACTTACCCACACAATCATCCTACAATAGTCCGGATAGAACGAACATCCCCTATACACCAGTGCAGTTAGATCTCTTCTCTCCTTCTGGCGTAGTGGTTCCGAACTGGACACCCCAAAAGTCAACACACATTTCGGTGGCTTCATGATTATTCCACCCCCTACTTCTGAACAAAATTGTCATTAGATGTGTACTCAAGACCTCAGGAGGACGAAATGGGCAGATCTAAAAATCAAGCAAGCAGTATATTATTGCTATGCACTTAAAAAAAAATGATGAAAGCCTGATCTAGATCTGCTCACATGTTTAATTTTCAAAAAGGAGACATGCTTTCAGAAGTTAATAGAAAAAACAAAATTTGAAAAGGCTTTGGACTCTCCCCTCTCCTTATTGTGCAGTGACTTTGTAGTGCAGAGAGACCTTGCAGCAGTTACCAATACTTACCTATGTCTATTTAAATAAAAATAGGCAGTTTATGGTACAAAAGCTGCCGTCCATTAGACTCACCCTAATAAGACCCATTTAACCCACAACTAAGGGGCCGATTCCAATTCAGGCCGGAAATCTCCCCGACCGAGCCGGACCCGGGAAGATTTCCGACCGAATCGGACCCTAGCAGTCCGACCGAACGAGTACGATGCGTACGTATGCTATCGGACTCGATTCGGTCGGACTCCCATTGAAGTCAATGGGAGCCGGTCGCACAACGCGTACGTGGGCTCCCATTGACTCAATGGGTGCGAGGCGAACAAGGGCGCCCCCTACAGCGGGTACGTGAAGTGACTCGCGCCGAACAAGCACAGGTAGGGGGGACCCATGGGTCCCCCCTGTGTGTGACTCGCGCGGCTACGCGTACAGGGGGGTCCGACACGGACCCCCAAAGTGCGGCTCCGACTGCTCTTTGGAGCCAGACTGCGCGAGTCGGTCGGACTGCTCGAGGCGCGCATCGTACTTACCCGGCCGGGGAACGTCTCCATTGCGCTGAGCGAGTCGTGTCCGTGCAAGTCGGTCGGTGCGGTTGGGTCCCGCGAACGAGTCAGTCGGCGATTTTGCGAGCGCTCGCATCGTACTCGCTTGCCCGGACGCACGTCCGAATCGGTCGGGAGAGAGGGCTCCGAATCGGATCCGGTTAAGCCGAATCCGATTCGGAGCCCTACCGGCCGAGATCGGAATCGGCCCCTAAGTGTTAGCATTCCAAAAAGAAAATTGTGAAGCAATGCTTTCTCCAACGCCAACATACATATAACAAGATGCCTGAATCAGAGACAGAAACTGGTCAGAAAGAGCCTAAGACCTTGGCCCAAAAAGAAAAGTGAAGTATAGACATAAAAAATGGATACCCCCAAAGTGCCATAAATAAGATTTCACAAACTGTCAGGCTTACTCTCATATCTATTTGGTAAGAGGGAAGACTGGATGATTCAATCAACCACGAATCAGGAAACAACGTTTTTCACATTCACTACAACCACAAAAGAAGGCAAAAGAGTGGACCACCCGGGGCCTCTACATTAGCTACCCTCAGTGCAATGTACACATGTATACTCACAGGATCCCTTTACATAAAGTGCCCTGAACCTATAAACCTTATCTTTATCAAAATGGAGAACCAACTGTAATTGTCCTGCACAGAAGGGCGAAATTGTTCACTTTGGTTCATCATCCATTTCATCACAAGCGAAATGAGCTTGGTCCGACCGGAAGATTTAATTTCCACTATCGGAAAAAAACAATACAGCACTTCACTAGGGAAAGACTTTACCACGGGAAAACATACAGAGCAGAGAATTTCGCAAAAGGAGACGTCCCTTAATGCAACTCATACATTCTTACACTTAGCCCATAAAATACATTTTAGTTCTTGGAGCATGGTATTCCTAGTAGTGGAATAACTCGTTTACATAAGTGCATATTACTCTTCTGAAGTCAAAGTCAAAATGAGAACCACTCATGAAAAGTACATGGGAGAAGGCCTCACCCATTGCTCATCTAAAACCCAGATACAAACCCTGAGGAGATGTAGATATGACCTGACAAATGCTGCTTAGGCCATACAGATGACCCCGCACAACTACTTGAGCCGTTCCTGTCCACCTCTGCCACAAAACCCACTAGCAGCGCCCCCCTCGTAGAGGTAGTCACCCCGCCGCCCGAATATGCACTTACCTAAAATCAGAAATCCCTCTTACACCCTCTTTGCGCCGCAGACGTGGACTTCCTCACCTCATCGCCTACCCGTTGACGCTGTTCGTCATGTGTCACATTTCTTATTATAGCCGCTGGCGTTCGTGCACGTCGCACGCATTACTAAACTGCTAGACTGCAAACTCTCGCTATTATCACCCTATCAAGAAAAGTTGAAAGAAACCTAATCTGAGCGGATGTCTTCTTTCAAGAAATAATCGCAAACGCGTCACAGTGACTCTGCGGTGAGAAACACTTAGGGGCCGATTACGATGTTGGGCGGAAAGCCTCCTCCCGACAGTCGGAATCTCCTCGACCGCGTCGGAGCCCTTCCAACCGCCTCGGTTGGTTTACATTCTGACCGCCCGATTACAATGTTTGCGGTCGGAATGCAAACCGCAAGGTCATTCCGAATCGGGTCAGAGCAATTTGTGGAGTATTCGTGTCGGTCAGAACCGCATCGTACACCCCTATGGACAGCGTTTCCGCCCTCTGGATTACGATGTCGATTTCCAACAGCCTTTCTGCGTCGGCTTGTTCGACACGAAAAGACTATCGGAAAGTGGCTTTGGGGGCCCCTGGCAGGGCCCCCAAGGACCCGCGGCCTACAGTTGATGGCCGAGGGGGCACCTAAGGGACCCCCCTGTAAAACCCTGCACTGTGTGGCAGGCACCGTGGGGTGCCTGCAACAAGGAGCAGGGTTTTCCGCAAACACCCCATTTCCCCATAGGAGCCTGTGTTATGTCCGGTTGTCAGGCGAAACACAAGCTCCCATAGGGAACAATGTGACTCTGACCGGACAGTGTTTGGTCGCATCATAATCCGGCTGTCGGAACTGCTGACCACAAGTTGGTCGGTCCCGATTCTGAGTCGGTATCGGGCTGAGGCTTTCCGCCCAACATCGTAATCGGCCCCTTGATTTTTATTGCTCTGTACTTCTCCTTTTAAAACATATCAGTGGACTAACAAACAGAAACTAATCAATTTACTTGTAGATACTCAAAACAGAGCATCATGCCACTGTATGACGGTCCTAATGAGAGCAATATCTCAAACATAGGTAATATGGGTTATCATGAATGTCTCCTCTCATGTGTTCTATCTAGGAACCTGCTATAACAATAGCTATAATGTGGAGTCTTCGTAAACCCCACAGCCATCCCCAGGGAAAATAAAAAGTAATTTAGGCTGGTAGGACTCCATTTTGCAGCATCATGTTTGTGGGGGCATCCACAGGCAGCATAAACAGGCTTACATATTGTGCACACGAATCTACCCACCTGCGCCAACAGATCGAGGGGGGGTGTTGGCTGCTTCCACGCATGGACAACGTCTATCATGGCCACCAGGCAGGCTACTCTAAGGAAAGCTTGCTCAGCCCGAGGGCCCACCAACTTCTTCACCAGCCCCAACAGTACATTACGCGTAGCCAATTCAAGTGGGCGCCCAAGAAACACCGAGAGCTCCAGAACCACCCCATCCTAGAAGGAACGCTTTGCCGGGCAGTCCCATACCATGTGGAAGAAATCCGCAGTGGGGAGCGTGCATCGCATACAAGCAGCCTAGGTATTAGGTGATATTCGGTGCAGGCGGCAAGGAGAGAGATAGGTCGCATTAAGATAGTTTATTTGAATAACGCGCATACAGGAGGAGATTGGCAATTCACAAGGTGCAAGACAGGCCTCCCTCCAGTCATCCTTATTGAGGTCTCGTGCCCAGTTCACCTATTTCTGTCTGAGCAGATCGAAACCGTCAGGAGCATGAATGACCAAAGAATGATAAATCAAAGAAATGGTTCCTTTCCCCAGGTGCCCTAGGAAGATCTTAGCCTCAAGGGTCAGGGATCAGAGCGTTTGGTGGAATGTGTGGTCGCAGAGCATGTTGCAGTTGAAGAAAGTGAAAAAACTGCGAATTAGCTAGTGCATACAGATCCTTTAGATCTTGAAAGGACAATACATTTTCCCCTTGGTACATGTCCCCTAAATATGAGATGCCTATTTGGTCCCACTGAGCAAAACTCTCCACAGTAGAAAGAGGCCAGAGCCATGTACCTCACCATAGTGGAGTCATCACAGTCAAACAGCGGTCCCACCAGATGAGACGCAAAGCAAAAGAGAAGGGACGCTTGCATGCATGAAGGCAATGTCGAGGGTAACTGTGCCCCATAGAGAAGGCTAAGAAGACCATCAAAACCCAGAGGGTAAAGCTCCAGATGGTAGGCAGGGTCATCCTAGGCCCCTGTAAACCAATCATTGACTGGTTCCAAGTGCATCGTCAAGTAATATATGTATATATAAGACAGCCCAAGGCCACCACTGAAGGGGGACTTACGTGCCAAGTGAAAAACAACCCTATGACGCCCAACAGCCCACAGAAAGTTTGTGAGTTTAGAGGTCAGGGAGTGGAACCACCTATGGGGGCTAGGGTAAGGAAAGTTTCCTGGGACATAAAGATAACGAGGGAGATACACTATTTGGTGCGCCCCATAGGATTAAGGGGTAGGCTGGCCCAGCGATGCAGGTCCCAATCAAGAGGCGCTATTCAGACAAAATATTTATTTAAATTAAAATATCATCCTACCAAAATATTGTGTCCAAAATATTGTGATATGGAAATATCGTCTGCAAGAATATTGATTTTAAGGTAAGTAATATAATTTTTTTAAATTTCGAAGTAATTACTATTGTTTACAAAAATATAGTTGTTTATAATGCTTTTTAATTATTGTTATGTATTTTAGTATATATTTTAAAGGTATATGATGAACATTTAATATCATGGTTCAATTTTTAGTAGCTATTAAATTTAATTTAGTTTATTTTTGTGATTTTTCATACCGTAGCAGGTTATGGGTCTATAGGGATACAGGGTGGGAAGTAATTTAATTATAATACATTAATAATTACTTTTTAATTAATATTATTTATTTAACTAATAAATAATGATGTTACTTATGAAATTAATTTTCTTTTAATTTAAATTTTAGGTGCAGGTTGTGGGGTTTATGGTGTACAAGGTGGGAAGTAATTGAATTTTAATTAATCAATATTTGGGGCCTCATTACGATGACTGACGGAAAGCATTCGACCGACTCCTTGTGGGAATCGTTTCCAACCGACTCGGGTTCGGGAGTCTGACCGATCGATTACGATGTTTCCGAACACCACCTGTGTTCCGACCGACAAAACAGGTTCCCATTGAAAAATGGGGTGATTGCGGAAAACCTTGCACCCTGTGGCGGGCACCCCATGATCCCTGCCACACCATGCATGGTTTAAAGAGGGGTCCCATGGGTACCCCCAAGGGCCCCAAACAGAGGCCTCCGAGTGAAGGGGGGCCTGCTACGGGTCCCCAAAGTCTGTTTCTGACAGCTATTTTGTGTTGGATGGACCGATTCAGAAAGGCTGTCCGAATCCGACATTGTAATACGTCGGTAGGAAACGCGGTTCATAGACCTGTACGATTCGGCTACGACCGACTCGGAGTCTCCGAATGCCAGTCGAAACCGAGTCAGAAAGACCGAACGGTTACCATTCCATCATATTCGGTCGGTCAGAAAAGTTTCTGAGTTGGTCGGAAACATAGATTCCGACACAGGTTAGGAAAATCCGAATGCCTTTCGGTGCCTTTCCGACCGACATCGTAATGAAGCCCTTAGGGGCCCATTACGATGGCGGGCGGAAGCACTACCGCCGTGCTGGCGGATGCAAAAACCACCAGTTACCGCCCGCATGCCGCAGCCCACACGCCCGCCAAATTACGATGCGAAAAGCAGGCCAAACACCGCCGGCAAGCCAGCAACACCGTCCGCCATCAAAGTGCGCCCGCACACGTAGCGGCGCAGCACAACTGACACACACCGTCCGGCGAAACACGTCCCGCCCGGCGCATAAATTACGATGCCGCAAACAAACGGCTCCCACGGCAAAGAGACACCGCACGTGAAGAGAGGCGGAAACACGGACGCAGAGCACGGACAACGAAGAAGCGGCACCCGGGCATGAATCCAGCACTGCAGGCCCTTCCCATGCTTCTGCTGATGCACCACCAAGGACGCACCGTACCGCGGAGACGCAGGTAGGCACACACACAACAAGTGCACGCAAACAGCGCACACAGTGCAAGAGGCGGAAAAGCGGACAACCCCCACCAGCGCGTGCACACTACACATCCACCATTGCATCCACATATGACACACAGGCCAAATCGTAACATCGCAGAACACATGTGTACACACCACCTGGGACTAGGAACCAACCACCCCGTCACGGCCCCAAAGCGCCGATGACGCCGCCACACATGCGCACAACGCAGAGGCCAACCGCAGCGCCATGCATGCGTCGCACACAGACACAGGGACACAACCAAGCAGCACACACATCAGCCCCACCCCGAACGCACATGACACGTGACAGGCCGGCCACAGACATGTCCCCAACGCCCAATTCACGGACAACACCCAACGCCACACAACCGACGCACACATGTCAGTGAAGTCACGCAACAGCAGGACACACCCCAGTGTAACAAACATGGCGAAGCACACAGCGGCGGCAACACCAACTAGGAGAAGCAGGGCCCCTTCGGGAAGAGGAACGCCAGTACCACACTGAAAAACCCATACCACCCTGCACATATGAACAAGACACATGAAACGGAACACCAAAGAGCCCGGTGACCGACAACAGGTGGCCCAAGAATTACATCCACACACAAGGCCCAACGCAGAGCGGAAAGGCAGGCTGCCGCCCACACAAGGGAGAGCAGACAGCACTGAATGACCTTCCATTCCAACTCCGAAACCACAGCCCTACGACAGAAGCCGGTGAATACAGCCATTGTCCAAGAATAGACCAACACAGGCTTGCCGAGGAGACCGACCACAGGCCAGATAGCGCATATCACAGAAGCACACAACGGACGGGGAAGAA
>CAWUFW010023887.1:0-68230 GCA_963921515.1 Calotriton arnoldi | reverse complement strand
CAGGAACGTGTGATAACCACCGCAATTTTAGCCTTACGCAACTTCTCACATCGCAGTCCATCGCGGGAAAACAACGCCGTCTTAACGTAGCATTCTCAACCTGGCGTCACCATGCCATAGTCCCACGATAACGCGTCAAATGACCGCATTAAAAACAACGCGACGCCGAAAAAATGCGAAACACCAACGCGAATAAAGTTGCGATGAGGCCAACAATGAAAAAAAAAACACCGACAACCAGCGATAGGCCAGCAAACCCCACGCGTCTGGCGGGAAAATGCACCATAAAAGCTGAACAAGAATAACACACCATGAACAAATCAAACTGCGCAGCAACATGGATGCACCCAGAACAAGTGCCCAGGTCAACGCAAACCCCACAAGCCCCACAGACCACCAGCAATGAACCTCGGGGGCGGGGAAGGCCAAGGAGAAGAGGAAGAGGAAGACAGGGTACAGTCCGCAGGAAAACCCGATCGTCGTCACGGAGGTGACAGAGCACCACCAACAACTGTCCGTCACCACCACCATGTCATTGGCAATACAGACGGAAAAATGGCATCCCATCGTGAATGCAGTCGGAGTGCCCAGGAGGCCAAGATGCGCTGGCACGATATCAAAAGCCAAACCAAGCAGAGACCCGCTGCCAACAGGAAGGCAGCAACAGCGAATGGAGGTGGGAGTCCTGCGCCACAAGAGGAGCTGGAGCAAATGGCGCCCACAGTCATCAGTGTGGAGACGGTGCAAGGAGTCGGGAGTCCGGACACTGCTCAACATGACCTGACACAACAGTAACAGGATGAGTAACGAACAGGGATTGTGGGGACGGGGGGGACGGGCACAATGGCACACATGCACAACGACGTGTAGCACACCACACTCCCACAATAACCCTGGGTCATGTCCCTGATCCCCGTGGCACACTGCAGCACACATACAAACATCAAGTAGGCCTCCGTTCACCATGTGCCCAAAGGGGTCCCACCCCACACAACACCAATTACACAACACACACATGCACCCGTGCAAAACACAGCAAAGATGCGTATGTGAGAGCCACACTGACAATGCAAGTGACACCACATGACCAGCAGCATGGCTGGAGTACAATCCCCATGACACTGTGCACGCCACGAGACTGAGGTGGCTGAGTGTGGACCACATCCGGAAAGGAGCAGGTCACACTCTGACACATCCACCTGCACAAACAACCACTGACGTCAACAACACATCTGCAGACAAACAATGCACAAGATTACAAAAACCGTCCAATAGCACAAATGACCCAAGTCGCAAACATCACAGCACCGCAAAAGCACAAAAGCCAAAGGCACACCGCCTCCAAGGAATAAGGGGCAGCAAAATCGCAGGTGCGACTCCCACACAAAGCAGCACACACACGTAGCAATTACAGCACACCCACATGGACGACAATGTGGTACACAGCCCAACACCTACACTGCAGCAAAGAGGACACAACTGGGTCCGCCTGTGCGTAGAAAATGGCCAATCACATCTGACATAGCAGGAAACTGTGAGATGCATAGGTACGTGTACAACCTCCCCTAAGTCATGTAGTCCAAATGTCCACTGTCCCGCATCAAATAGTCCGCCCCTCCCAAACAGTCACAATGTACATTGTCATGAAGTCTGAATGTAAAGGTGAACAATGCGACAACATACATGCCAACACAATGTCAACAAGCATCTCCCCCCACATTGCAGAGGGACAAACAACACCCCCAGCAGAACAGACCAGACAACTCTACAGTGATGCTGAACAGGACCACCACACTTCCGACACCTACGCCCCACAACAGTCCATGGACATCTAAGGCAATCGACCTCCAGGAGCAGGGCAGCACCGCTGCATCGAGGACACCCCACCCCCTGCACAGACAACACAGCTGGATGCACCCACCACCCCGGCTGGCTCCCAGCAGCCCACCCAAGCACACATCGCATTCCAAGGCCAGGCGTCAGACTGCCAGAAGGGGGTGGCCGAACATGTGCGGGTGGGCCACTACCTCATGGAAGCCGAACCAGATCACATACGTGGGTGTCCAAGTCCCATCAGGGCCCACCAACACTCCCCAATGGAGACCCACACTGCGACAGAGACAAATGTCTTTGCACATTTCCAGTACTGAACCACACCCAGAGCCACGGGATGATCATCCACACCCCCACACTGGACTGGCATATGCCGTCCCAGTTCACTCCTTTTACGTATTGAGTGGGGGACGACAAAGCTACATGTGCAATGTCCTACCCGCTGCCTGCGGTGACATGGCTGCGTCCTCTGTACATGGCCCAATGTAATGTCATAGTGCCCGGGGCACAAATGCATACATCATGAGCACAGGGACACACACAGATAGTTCGTTGAACTGGCCACGGGTACGTGCGCTCGACACCTTTATTGGCATGGTCACATGTACAGTGACGCATGTGCTGGATGTGTGTGGGGTGAGTGTAAGCCAGCCCTCATGCAGTCGTTGGTGTTGGCAACAACTTGAACAGTGATCACAATTGAAGCTGAAACATAAAACACCAGCACAACAGAAACAACTGTGAAACATCATGGTGGTAGCGGAGGGAGTACAGTGTTCACCCAAAATGCAAGCAGAATGTTCCTTGATTTGTGGTGCACTGAGTTAGTGGCACCTGAAGAGCTGAGCAGGGTATCAAGCTGATGATGGCCTCCACGACAGGTGTGAGCTACTCTGACAGTCTGGCAGTAAGACACCTCTGACTCTGGCACCTGTTGTTTGGAGTCGGTCCTGGCGGTGGTGGCGTGTGCATCCTGCGGTGATGCGACGTCCGGGCAGGTCAGGACTCAATGTGATGTGTGAGCCAAGGTGGACCGCAGTTGAGGCCGGAGGCAGCGGACAGCGCAGGGCCACAGACACAGGGCGTTGATGGCCCCCAGACCATCGACCCAGAGGCCATCCAACATGCCATCAGACTGGGGCCATGGTTTGAGCTGCACAGAGTCAGTGGCCCCGGATGCACTGCGGCCGGCACAGGCACACCACCACAGGATGGTGACTTGCGGTGCAGTGAGAACGGGCCACGCGAGGTGAGCGGGTCCTCGTCGATGGCGAAGGTGAATGTAGCGGAGGTTTGCGGGGGACAGTGGAAGGTGTCCTCCAGGGCATGATGCAGAGGGCAGGAGCCGGCCGGAAGCGGCAGATGGAGTAGTGGAATGCTACAGCCCCGTTTGGGCCACATAGTCAGTATCACCGACATGATGATGAAGACAACCCCCAGTCCATGGACTCAGTCGACAACAAATCTCAAGAAGAAAGTGTCCATGGTTGTCGGGGAACAGACTTAGTGGCACCGGAGCTGACAGGGGATGCAGTCTGCGACGAGGCCAGTACAATGATATCAGGTCTGCCATAAATGAATCATGACTGAGTTCCCAATGTGTGCACTACTCGCCCGATGTGTAGTCCAGAGGCAGCGGCCAGCGCAGGCCAACCGCTGTTCAGCAAGCTCCTCCTGGAACACTGACACACGGCGTTGAAATGGCATGTGGGGATGACTCGTGGTTGACCGAGACAGTAGTGACAGAGCTGAGCGGGTGTTTGGCCAGCGACGGTGCCGTGTCCTGCCTGGTATGGACTGGCATGGATTTGTGTGGGGCCTGCAGGACCGCAGTGTAGTCCGAAGGCGTAGTCATCAAGGGCCCACAGACACGTGTGGTTGGGATGCAATGCACATACTTTGTGTCACTACATCGAAGGGAGTATAGTGATATAAACTCCGCCATAAAGTGTGTACTCTGCCATTGTGTAATCAAGACTCAGTTCCAAATGTGTGACCTACTTGACCGCAGTGTAGGCCCGAGGCAGGGGTCAGCAGGGGCCCACAGCCACGTGTCGTTGTCCCGCGATGCACAGGCTTGGTGACACCAGGGCAGTTGTCGGCAGTGTTCGGACACCTCCGTAACGATGGTCCTTTTCTCCTCTGGACTGAACCGCGTCTTCCTCTTACTCGTCTCCCTGCGTACAGTGATATGTACTCCGCCATGCAGAAATCACGGATCAGTTCAACATGTGTGACCTACACGTCCGCAGTGTAGGCTGAAGGCGTAGTCATCAGGGGCCCACAGACATGTGTGGTTGGGATGCCATGCACATACTTTGTGTCACCACATCGAAGGGAGTATAGTGATATAAACTGCGCCATAAAGTGTGTATAGCATAATCAAAACTCAGTTCCAAATGTGTGACCTACTTGAGCGTAGTGTAGGCCGGAGGCAGTGGTGGTGTACGTCAACGAAAAAGGAGTAAAGCGGGCCTGTGTCACGGAGGCCGTGATGGTCTGAGGAGGCTGCGAAGGTCGCGGGCCTCGGGCTTGGAGCTTGCGCCGGCATGTGGTGGGCCCTCTTTGACACACGCCAGTGTCGGCAGGTGAGCAGTGAGGCCTGGCTGTGCAGGGGCAGGCATGACGGCTCCGGGGACCAGCGGCCCGGGGTGCAGCAGGCGCACAGGGTCGCAGGCCACACCGCTCACGGCGTCGGCCTCGTGGCGGGGTGGGAGGCGCCGCCCTGGCAGATGCGTTGGGCATTCTGGAAGAGAACCACGCACAGTGCTACGTGCTTTTTATTCACACCCCTGCGCTGGCCTGGCGTACGCCGGGCCAGCTCACTCCGCACACGCTTACGAGGGAACGTCACAAGCTACATTTCCGTGATCTTCCCCACTGGCTGGGGTGACATGGTTGCGTCCACTGTCCACAACACTCCAAACACCAGCAGTGCATGTACGCATGGCTGTGTCTGTGGTCTGCATACTGCAGTCTGTCCAGCACATCTCCGCCACACTTGGCATTGTGTACATACTCATTCATGGGTCACTTGCCTCCTTCACATATGCCTGGTTCCCACCTCTCCCCACATTCCGGTATTGTGTGGCTGAGGTGCCATGCCGTCGATGGCTCATGTACATGGCTGACCAAGGTTGCCACAGTAAGTTGTGCTGTCGTGTCGGGTGGGGGGGCATGTTGTTTGGCATGTTGTATGTGGTTTTGTGACGTGTGCAGTGACAGAGTTGTGAGTTGCATGATTGTGGTGTTGAGGTGTGTGGTGTGTTCATTTGGTACTTGCCAACGGGCAGTGCATTCCCATGGGTGCCATCCTGGAAGCGCTGGTTGATGTTGGACTGTCGGAAGATGGGGAACATGCACACTGCCTGGGTAGTTGGCCATGACATTGGTGAGGAGTCCCCTGTGGTCCACTATTGCCTGCACGTTGATGGGATGCGTGTGCTTTCTGTTGGGTATTGTGTGCGGTGTTGGCAGGGGGCACAGGTGGGACAAGTGTGCAGTGGATTGCCCCTGACACGTGCGGGGCTCCAGCTATGGCGTATAGTCCTTGCTTAGTCTCCAGCTGTTCCTGCACATTGTGGGGGACGTATGGGTGCTGGGGTCCTGAGCTGGTGAGGGCATCCAGGACAGGTGTGAGGAACTTGGATGGGGCTGGCTGTGAGACTCCTCTGACTCGGGCGGTTGTTGTTTGGGAGGGTACCACAGGCCAACAGGTGCAGCACAGCCAGCAGCTTTGACTGCGGAGGGATGTTGGTTGTCCGCTGTGTTGGTACCGTCAGCCTGTAGGCAATGATGTTCAGGATGCAGAGGATGGTTGTCCTTTTGGGCCTGTAGTGGGCATTGGCATTGTCTGGTGTTAGGTCTGTGGGGCTGGTGCATTTCCTGAAGGTCCGCTGTCTTTGTCTGCGCTGCCTCTGTGGTGATCGGGGGGTGCGAGGGGGTCCGTTGGGGGGGTGGCGGTCCTGGGGGTGGGGGTGGTGGCGGTGGGTGTTGTTGCCCTCTGGGGGCTCCGGGGTGCATGGTGAGTGGCTCCATGGCATCTGTTGTTCTTCAGGTGTGGCTGTGGGCTGGGCTCCCTTTTCTTGTGCAGGTTGACGTCTGACTTTGCACCAGGTCAGAGCAGGTGTTAATTTCCTGCTTGTAACGTGCTGATTCGCCTGTTTTGTGTTCCTATCGCAGATGTGGCTGGTTGTTGAGACTGTTGCGTTGTGGTGTTGTCGCGGCTTATTGTTCGGGAACGCCTACTCTGCATCTCATTAGCGTTAGTTGCCGGGGTCATCTGTGGCGATGTTTTTTGCGACTGCTTTTGCAGGGAAACTGGTGTTATGGGCTGTTAACACCAGCTTGTGAATGGGGCGATAAAATTAGCGTGACTTTGGATGCGTTAAAGTGCCGATAACTCGGCGGTAGCTCCTTGAGAATATGCCCCTAAGTGTGTAGTTATGCTCCCACGTTAGGAGATGCTGAGACCCGGCGCAGTGGCCTCGGGTTTCTGATAACATGTACCCATCTGGCAGGTGGTAGCTCATCTCCCCGTGCCTCCTTTGTTCATGTCCGGCTCAGGCCGGTAGTTTTCCATGGTGGGTGGGGTTGGAGGCTCCGGGGGAAGAATGATTACTCACTGCAGATTGTTGGGGGGTCAGTCCCTCGGCAGACATCTTAGAGTGCAGGTCATGATGGACTCCTCTGCAGAGCATTTCTAATAAACATGTAAGTTTGTCTTCTCTACTGTCTGACCGACTCTTCATTCTTGGGAAGGCATAGCAGGTGGTTGTGAGAAAACCCGAGTGGCCCTAGCCTCATATAAATTGAAGCCCTGGTGAGGTGGAGGTACCCGGGGCAGCGTGGGGGGAGGAGCCCCCCATGCATTTTTTTTTCAAGCCCCAGGGAGGTGGCGGTCCCCGGGGCTGCGGGGGGGCCGCGTGCTCCCCCACGCATAATTAATAAATCCCTGGGGAGGTGGCGGTCCCCGGGGCTGCTGGGGCCCGCGCGGCCCCCGCATATATTTTGCACATTGCCCCCGGGACCTGGCTCACCGGGGGCTTATTAAAACAAAGCGTGGGCCGCGGATTCGCGCACCGAGCACGAATCCCGCCGAAAATTTTAAAAGAAATGCTTTTTTGGGCCCCGGGGGTCCTTGAGCACGCCTAGGGGGTCATGGTGTTTCTACCCTGCCCCCTTTTCTTTTTTTTAACCTTTTTTCTTGTGATTCAGTTCTACCAAGTCACAAGATGGCTGCCAACACTTCTTGGTTTGAAGTGTTGGGAGCCAATCAGAATCAAGCTCGTGCTCGGGAGGGTTCGCGGATCCTCCTCGGTCACCAAATATCGATATTTTTTACGTTTGAATTTCTCAAGAACTACTGAACGGATTTACACCACTTAAAAAAAAGGTCGCTTTCTGAACCAAGAGCTACCTTTTTGCCAAATTTGGTGTAATTCCGTACAGCAGTTCGGGCTGTAGCTTTGCCTAAAGTTTCCTATGGAAATGAACATGGAGAAAACGCGTTTTGGGACCCCCTTTTTTCTCGGCCCCTGCTTGACGAACCACCGCGAAACTTTCAAGACAAGAGCTGACCTGAGCGAACCATTAGTTTTGAAAATTTTGCGAAGATACGTCAAACGGCGCCAAAGATATTGGCAAAAGAAAAAATGCTTTTCCTATGGAAACTAGGTCCTAACTATAACTACCTACTGGCGACCGCCACTAGGTAGTATATATATATATATATATATATATATATATATATATGTTACAACACATTTAAAAAGCATCACAGCACATAGTGAAAACTGCTAGAGACAGGAAAACACAGAGGGAGAGTTACTGACATGGTCTAAAGTAGACCAATCCTTTCAGTTGTTTTCAAAATGAGTACAGAGGGCAGGGCCTCTAAGCTGTTGCAGTATAGCGTCCCAGGCTCTTCGAACCACAAAGAATCTACCAATCTGAAGCAATATCTAAAAGTGTGCATGGATGGGGTCGATAGGGTTTTAATTTGGCCTGGGTGGTGAAATCCACTCTGTCGCGGAGTTTTCTAGATTCTGCGGAGCTCGCGGAGTGGAGAAAACTCTGCTCCGTGTAGTGCAGCAGAGTTTTTTTTTCCCTGCTCGGGTAGAATTTCTACTCGAGCGGCAGGAAGATCAGTGTGAACGGCAGTGTGCGCTGCACTCTGCCACTTGCGGAACTCCACTGAGTTTTTTAGTCACTTCGCGGAGTTTCACATAGTGGAACTCTGCGAACTCCGCCCAGGCCCACCTTTAATTCCTCAAGGCATTGCCCTGTTTTCAGGTGCGGCCAGCACAGGTAAGTGCGGTGGGGTGGTGGGGTGGGGTAAGTCGACAGACGACGGGATAGGTAAAATTAAATAAAAAAATAAATAAAACCACTTTTCCTTGCGCTTGCTGCATCCCCGATTCTGTGAGGCAGCAAGCACAAGGTAAGTGGTTTTATTATTTTTTTATTTAATTATTTTTCGCTATCCCGTCATCTGTCGACTTACCTCTGCACCGCCCCACCCTGCCTCACCGCTCTTACCTGTGCCAGCCACGCTGGCCCGTTTTGAAAGCCCAGGATCACTCCTGGTGGTTCTTTCACGCCCCAGATCCTGGAGGTTAATTTTTGCAGCAGGCATAGGAAGGCTTTGAGAGAGAAAAGGAGAGAGGGAGGGGGTTAGAAAGGTAACAATCAGATAGGGAGAAGAGAAAAGGAGGGAGAGAGAATGGATGGATGGAAAGAGAGAGACTGTATGAAGAGAGAAGAGAGAGGGGCTGGTTGGACCATTTTTGCCAAAGCTGCGTATCGCTCCCCAGTCCAGTTCTGTGTGTGGGAGAGAGTTGAGCCACCTTACTTTTAGTTTAGTGTGGCAGTCCTAAGTCAGGATACTAATGGGATAATGTAGATATCTTAAATTGACAAAGGTACAGAGCTTGTACTAAAATCTCCCCTGATTGATCATAACAGAGGTGATTGACAGATAGAGCACAATCAGTGCAAGCAGCTTTGTCGTAAATCAATTAAGAAACGTTTTAAAAATAAACAAACTCTTTTCTTGATGCAACTTTCAATCCAACCGCAGACAAATTTGCTTGATTATTATCAATTAACTTTTAAACACTTTTATACCAGCATAATAGCTAAGAAAACAAACACAATTTTCAGATCCTACTATTTGATGGCAAGCAAAAAAATAAACACTCTTCACAACTAGCCTGCTATGCTCCCCTTCCAGAAGAATCTTGCTTTAGACCATATTCATCTTTGAGCTCCTGAACAGATGACCTGCTGAATAGCGCTGCTTGCAAATGTGAACTGGAAGTTCATTGGTGAGCTTGACAATAAGTTGAAATTGCAAAGACCCTGCAGCCAACTTCTATTGATCTAATGTCTGGGGCATTACATATAACTCGTCCATTACATCATAGGTGAGGCTGCTGGTCGCTAACAGACAAACTGTGCGAAAAACCTATCATTGTAATCAATGAAGTGCATTTCCTGAAGGAGGTGTGCCAAGTAATTTATCAGGAATGCACCAACATTAGCTGAATTTGACATATTGGTATGAGGTAGACCCAACAAACTGGAGTTGTTCCCATTGAATAGATGCAGCTGCATCTCAAGCTTGAAAATATTCTGTATTACAGAAAGGACCACAAAATGCTATCTGCAATACTGAAGTAAGTCAAGCAGAGAAAAAAGCACTGAGTAAAGATTTCACTTGCTGGTGCACCTAGGGCCTTATTGCATACAGTGCCCCAGGGGCACAACAGATATGTGCATGCATTTTTTATGCACCTAGGGTTCTCTTGTATTGCAGAAGGGGCCACAGAATCTTGTGCAGCCACTTCTTTAATACAGATAGCGCTAGCGGGGATACAGCACCTGCGCTATCTGAAGAGGCCATTCTTGCATTTGCATGGGGGCATGACTCCATGTAAATGAGGGAAACACTTTGCCTCTATTCTAGCGCAATGCTATGGATGCAGGTTCATAGGTAAAGAGGGGTTCAGTAGGTGCACTAACTGTGTGCCACAGAAAGGTGGTGCACAGTCAGTGCACTCCCTGAGGACAGCCTGCTAGTGGGAAAATGAGGGTCCCAAGGACTTCCCCGGACATTGCTGCAGGCAGGTGCAGTGACTTACTGTAGGAAATTGGGTTACTAGTTGAGGAGGGCGAAACCCTACTCTAGCAGGAACCACAATACTTGTCAAGATAAAACACAAATAAACTCCCAATTAACCTGTGCTTAACCCTCTGGTAGCTTGGCACAAAAGCACTTAGAGGCAATGTGTAAAGTATTTATGCAGTACTTAGACAGAAATAAAGTGAAAACACAATACAAGAAAATCCCACAGCAATTAAAAAAATAGAGAACATTTTTTATAAACTATTTGACACTAAAACAACAAAAATCCAATCAGTAAAACCAGAGAGAGGCAATTTAAAGATTTAGTTAAAAATAGTGCCAACTGTGGTTATCTGGTCGCGCCGTACTGGGATAAAGTTACACGTTCAGGCCGACCACAATGGAGTGCGGTCCAGATGCAGGGACCATGCTAGGCCTGCTGAACAAAATACCTTAGATGCTTGTTGCAGTGTATTGCGAGGTCCCGTGTCGAGGATCCGTCTAGCAGTGGCAATTCCGAGGACTTTTGGGGCTTCAATGGGAGGTCCTGCATCAAGGATGGATCGCACAGCGGCAGTTCCGAGAAGCTGTGAGGTCCTGCAGCAGGGATGCATTGGGCAGCAGTGGTTCAGATGTGAAGTTGCAAGGCAATGCATCATGCTGCATTGGTTCTACTTGGACCACAGCTGGGATGATAGAGACCTTCAGGCCCACTTCCAATGGTCTAGGACTGGGGTGGCACCACTTGGGGGGAGAACTCACAGCAGGCAGAGTCCAGGTGCTGGATTCAAGGGGGTTTTGTCCGTGAGGCATTGATCAGGAGGCCAGCCAGATAGCCCTTTGAGTCTCTCTGGTGGTCCTGGGTTCAAGATGCAGGTCCAGTCTTTCTCACAGGGAAGATGAGTAGCAGGGCAGCAGAGTAGCAGTCCGTCTTTCAGCAGAGCAGCACAGCAGTCCTTCTTCTGAGTCTTCCCCTTTGTCTCACTGTCTGGAAGTAACACACAAAGACCAAATGCCAGCTACACCTAGCCATGTGACCCAGGATGCTGACTGCACATACAAATGGTTGGGACAAGAAAATGCCAACTTTCAAAAAGTGTAATTTTCAGAATTGTGAATTAAATTCCAACTTTACCATTAAAGAGGGTTTTATATTACATTTCTTTGGAGACCAAAATTGACCTTCCTACAGGCTCCCAATTTAAAGTTATCACTTATTAAATGTAAAAAGGTAACCCAGTGTTATTCTATGGGAGAGGTAGGCCTTGCAGTAGTGATAAAAATGTAGGAGTTTTCCTCTAACAGGACATGTAAAACTTAAATCATATGTCCAGCTTTTAAACACACTGCACCCTGTCCTCTGGGTTGTGTACTTTTAAATACACTGTACCCTGTCCTCTGGGCTGTGTAGGGCATACC
This sequence comes from Calotriton arnoldi, assembly GCA_963921515.1. Lineage (NCBI taxonomy): Eukaryota > Metazoa > Chordata > Amphibia > Caudata > Salamandridae > Calotriton > Calotriton arnoldi. The sequence goes on along the minus strand of CAWUFW010023887.1, from coordinate 56,850 downwards.
CCGAGGGTGACTTACATGAATTAAAAAAGAAGGTTTGGGCCTGGCAAGTAGCATTTAATTTACAGACCTTGGGTACATGTAGTAGCAGTTTATCAGGGACTTGCCAGTAAATTAAATATGCCCATTGGGTGAAATCCAATGTTATCATGCTTTAGGGAGAGAAAATAAGCAGTTTAGCACTGGTTAGCAGTTCTGAAGTGTGCAGAGAGGATTGAATGCAAAATGTAAGGGTAAAACCATGCCAAGGATGTCAGGTCTAACATGTGTACCACCCAGCAGAAAGCAGAGGGAACTACCCACCCTCATGAGAGTTCTCGTCACTAAGGCGGAAGAATCTGAAGAGACCATCAGCATTGGTGTGGTTATTTCCAGGACGGTTCTGCACCGTAAAGTCCATTCCCTGTAGGCAGATGGAACACCTCAACAGTTTGGGATTCTCACCCCTTGTCTGCATTAACCATCTGAGGGGTCTGTGTTCTGTCTGAACCCAGAAGTGAGTCCCACACAGGTATGGTCTCAACTTCTTCAGTGTCCATACCACTGCAAATGCTTCCTTCTCTATCGCACTCCAACTCTGTTCCCTAGGAAGCAACCTCTGGCTGATGATGGCTCTGGTTGATCTAGGCCCTCTTCATTTAGCCGTGAGAGCACAGCCCCTATATGCCATGCTCTGAGACATCTGTCTGAATGATGAACTCTTGGAGAAATCATGGGCCTTGAGCACGGGTGCCATGCACATGCCATACTTCAGAGTGTTAAAAGTGCTCTGGCATGCATATGTCCAGATTACCTGTCTGGGCTGCTTCCTAAAAGTTAGATCTGTCAAGAAAGCAACAATGGCGCCATACTCCTTGAAAAATCTCCTGTAGTTCCCACTAAAGCCCAGTAAGCCTTGCATCTCTGTCTGGGTCTTGGGGAGTTAACAAGCCAGAATGATTTGAATTTTAGACTGGAGGTGCTGTACCATGCTCCCTACAGCTTGGTGACCAAAGTAGACCACTTAACCCTTTCCTGCCTGGCAGTCACTGGCCTTAAAAGTCAGGCCTGACTTTTGCAGAGCCTCAAAAACTTCCCTGAGGTGGTCCAGGAAGTCCTCCCAGCTGGAGCTGAAGATGGCAACGTTGTCTAGGTAGGCAGTACTGAAGCTCTCCAATCCTGCCTGGACCTGATTAGCCAACCGCTGGAAGGTGGCGGGGGCTTCTTCAACCAAAGAGCATTACCAAAAACTGGAAGTGGCCCTCTGGAGTAGAGAAGACAGACTTCTCTTTGACCACCTCAGTCAAGGTGATCTGCCAGCACCCAGATGTCAGATCAAACGTGCTGAGGAACTTGGCAGCACCAACCGATTATGCGCTCATCAGCTCATGTGATGATGGGAGCATCCGTCTTAGTGATGGAATTGGGCCCCTGGGAATCCACACAGAACCAGTGTTCAGGGTGGTACCTGGAGGAGCAGCCGTCGGGACCAGCACTACTGGGCTGGACCAAAGGCTGTTTGAGAGCTCAATTACCCCCAGTTCCAGGATTTTGGATACGTCCTCTTTCACGTTGGGCCTCACAATGTCAGATAGACTATAGCTCTTATTCTTCACAGGCATACTGTCCTCTTTGTCGATATCATGGGTACACCATGTAGTGAGCATAGGGGTTAGGTAGAACAGAGAGGCAAACTGCCACAACAGTTGGCAACAGTCCTCTGTAGCTATCAGTTTACAGTAGGTTAGAAGCTGACTCCCTCCACTGACCCAAGCTGCTCCTTTGAAGAAAGGAGGTTGGGGAGAGGTTCACTCCCCTCCTTCAATCAATCATCCATTAGCAGGAGCATGGTACCTTTGGACCTCTCAGAGTGGGGTTTGAGGCGATTGACATGCAGCACCCGTAAAGAGTTCCTGAGGTCCACTATGTAGGTAACATACTCCTTGAGCTCCTTCACCTCAAATGACTCAAACTATTGATCTTGTAGGGCCCTGGGTTCCATGGGCTCCAACACCCACACTTATTACCCAGGCAAATACTCGACAAGAGTGGCCTTCTGGTCATACCAGAGTCTCATAACCTCCTGACTGGTTTCCAGATTCTCTTTGGCCTTCTTCCAGAAGCGTTTCATCTGGGTAAGGAGGGCCAGCATATAGCTGACCACATTCCGAGGGGCATTCTTGGGAGCTTGCTCCCAATCCTCCTTTACCAGGCTGGGAGGCCTTCTGACAGAGTGACCATATAGAAGTTCAAAGGGGTGCAATCCAACCCACTTCTGTTGTACCTCCCTGTAAACAAACAACCAGGCAAGGCAAGAGATTGTCCCACTTGCGCCTTAAGGGCTCTGACCGGTCCGTTATCATGCATTTCCGGGTCTTGTTGAATCTTTCTACAAGCCAATTTGTCTGGGGATGATAGGGTGTGGAGAACTTGTATGTTACCCCACACTCGTAACACATGGACTTCATGTACGCAGACATGAAGTTGGTACCTCAGTCAGATACTACCTGCTTGGTGAACCCCACTTGGGTAAAAATCTCCATTAATGCCCTGGCCACTGCAGGCACCATCACTGTCCTCAGAGGTATAGTCTCCAGATACCTGGTGGCATGATTTACTAAGACCAGGATGAGCCTGCTTAGGGCTGTCCTGGGGTCCAGAGGCCCAAAACTATCACTGTCCACCCTTTGAAAAAGGGTGTGAATTACTGGAAGGGGAACCAGGGGAGATTTCCACGTTCCTTCTGACTTCCCACTAGCCTGGCAGGTGGGACATGACCTGAAGAATGTCTCTGAGGTCACCTTCATCTGAGGCCAATAGAAGTGGGTGACAAGCCTGCCAAAGGTCTTGTCTTGTCCCAGATGATCTGCCAGGGGAACATCATGAGTCAGCCCCAGTAGAAAGGTCCTGTAGTACTGGGCGACCACCAACACATGGGTTGAACCAGGCTCAGGAACCTTAGGCTAACTGTAAAGAAACCATTCTCCCAGTAAATCAGGTGATCACTAGAGGTGTTACCATCTGCCTGGGCCTTGGCCTGCCGCTGTAGACCCTACAGAGTAGAGCACTCCTTCTGCGCTCAACAGAACTCCTCCCGGGTGTGTCCTCGTTCCTTCTGCCAACTGGCGAGTTCAAGTAGGTCTCGGAGGGGCAGCAATGTTCTCCCCTGTAGATTCCAGGGCATTGCCCTTAGGCTCAGCCTCCTCCAAAACATGGAAGTTTCAGGAGCAGATTTCTCACGCCCTTTGCCCTTCCTCTTTTCAGCAGGTACCTAGGCCATTCTTCCAGGCTCCATGTTCTCTTGACTTCCTTCTCGGGCGGCAATGGACGGTGTGGTCAGGCACACCCACTCAGACAACACCAACGTCACCAGGTGAGACCAGAGTTCCAACTCGCCACCTCTTTCCAGATGGTGTGCTCCATTTCATCCGCAGGCATGGATGGACTCACAGCTACCCTTCAAGGAGCGTGAGACCCCCCCCATTCAAAGGGACCCAAAGCCACTGAAAAGTGACTCTCATTGCTGTCAGCTACAATAACCTGTTGGACTACATTAAGGACTACCTGCTCTGAGGACACAAGAAGACACCTGAAGGTAGTCATAATTGCTCTTGCTTCTCTCAGGGCCTCCACACACTGCCCATTTATGGTGACCCACTGCGGGTACTTTTTAATACTGCTAGGCATGTGAGCCTTTGGCACTATCTCTCCATCACCTAGGGACTCTACGGTAACCTCTAAACTTCCATCCAGGCTAAATGGGCCAATCTCCTCCCCAGCACTATGCTGACCAGCCTCCATGTCTGCGCACAAATGGAGGGCTGGGCCCTTTTGGGGGTGAACTTTCCTGAGGACTTCTGATCAGGGAACCAATTCTTCTTTTGCTCAGGTGGGGAATGGAAATCCTGCCCAGTGGGACTACTTTAGAGACCTCTAGAGAACTCCCTGTTTTTATTTTATCTCCCCCTCTTTCTTCTGGTGGAGACCCTGTCCACCCTTTTAGTGATCCCCCATATACCTTCTTGGGCACTCTGGTACTGACCCCGAAGGCTGCCTCCTCTGAATGTTCTCTTGGGTCTGAGAGCTTGTTGTCAACCAGGTGCTGGTGTAGCTCCAGAAAACATGTACTGAGCATGTGCTTTTGCAAAAACAAGATTGTACAACCCAATACAATCATTCACTTTGCTGCCACATAACCAACCACTCAGTGCCTTGATGAAATAATCAAGGAAATCCACCCAACTACTTTGCCAGTTTCTGACTGTCCCTAAAACGCATGCGACACTTCTCTGGGTTGTGTCTAAACCTGACAGAAAGGATGGCTTTCATCTGGTCTGCTATCTCTAATGTGAGCAGGGTGTCCCTACCCACTGTAGGCATGTGCTTCCAGAGACGTACCCCCCAATTCTCCTCTGAGAACCTGTGCATCCTTAGGGCTACCTCATAGGCTGACAACCATTTGTTGATATCATCCCCCACAACATAGCTAGGTACCTTGTCTTTAGGAATATGAACATTGTATAGCCATTAGACACTACAGTATCGCTGCCACCATTACTGCTGGACTACTGTGCTTCCTTAGCTCTGACATCCAACTCTCTGAGACTTAGCTCACAGGCCATTCTCCTCTCCTCCATGGCTAGTCTTTTTTCCTCCAAGTCAATTTCAGCCTCAGCCTTCTCTCTTGCCAAGGCTCTCTCAGGCTTCTTTTGCTTGACCTCCATGGCCAGCTTTTTCCTCCATCTAAAGTTGAGCCATATGCAGCCTAAACTCCCTTTCAGACGTCCTGTCTGCCAGATCCACACTGCTTTCTACTCAGGGAGGGAGTTCTAATTCAGGGGACACATTTTCCTCCTCCCCTGTGGGCTGCACTTCAAGACCTGTGCCCAGGTCTTCCACCTGCTCCTCCACATCATTCTCCATCTCCTGGTCATCCTCTGCTGCTGCCAGTGATTGATGAACTTCTGCCCAGTCCCGCAGAGCTTTCTGGAGCTTCAGCTTCCAGGTGTGCCTTTTGACTGGAAGGGCCCTCTCCTTACAGGACTCCTTGAGCTCAACCACAGTGTAGTTATTCAGGTTGGCCAACTCAAACTCAATCCTTGCATGTGTAGCCACAGACAGTCAGTCCGAATAAGGGGGGATTTGGAAAAAGCAAAAAGAGCCAACCAATGAGAGTTAAAAAGAAACTCAAGATGGTATCAAATTATCAAATTATTTATCTGGGATTTTAGTGTCACAAATCACTGTATGGCACTGCACAAACACAAGTACTGAATTGCACTATCGAACACTAATGTAGGAAATTGGGTTGCTAGTTGATGGAGGTGAAACACTACTCAAGCAGCAACTACAACAGTAATAAAGTAAACACAAAATACAAGGAAACTTCAACACCAATTTTGAAAAATAGAGTAAAGTTTAACAAATTATATGACACCAAACCAATAAAGGTTCAATCAGTGGGACTGGAGATATGCAATTTTAAAGGTTTAGATAAAAATAATGCTTAAAAGCTTCACAAAGCGCCAACTGTGGTTATCTGGTTGCGCCAGACCGGGACAAAATCACAAGTTCAGGCCAAACGCTATGGATGCCAGATACAGGGATCAAGTTAGGCCTGCTGAACAAAGTACTTCAAATCCTGGTTGCAGAGCGGTGTGAGGTCCCACGTCGAGGGTGTGTCGTGCAGCGGTGATTCTGAGGAGCAGCAGGGTTGAGGTGCGAGGTTCTGCTTCCAGGATGCATTGTGCAGTGGCAGTTATGAGTAACTGCGGGCTGCGATGTGAGGTCCTTCATCGAGGATGCATCATGCAGCGGTGGTTCCAAGGAGCTGCGAGGTCATGCAGCAGGGATAAGTCTCACAGCAGTAGTTCTGATACGAAGCCGTAAGGTGATGCGTTGTGCTGCATTGGTTCTGCTTGGACCACAGCTGGACTGGCAGAGCATTTCAGACCTACTTCCACGGGTCCAAGACTGGGGTGCCACCACTTGGGGGCAAGACTCATTGCAGGAAAAGTCTAGATGATGGGTTCAAGGTGATTGGAGCCTTTTCTGTCCCCAAGGCTCTTATCAAGAGGCCAGCCAATTAGCGCTTGTTAGAGATGCAGGTCCAATCCTTCTCTCTCAGGCCGCAGGGCATCAGGGTAGCTGTCCCTCTTGCAGCAGAGCAGCACAGCAGTCATTCTTCTTAGTCTTTCACTGGTCCAGATGTGTCCTGACAACTTAGTCTGAGGGTCCAATCTTTATACCAGGTGCTGGCTTTAAAGTGGAGAGTTTCTGGAGCTCTCTACCTACAGAGGTGTCTGGAATATCCTGCCTCCGTGCCCTGGCCCTAGCTTGTCTGGGGCCACAAAAGACTTGTGTGAAACCCTTTGTGAGTGTACTGAGGAAGAGTGTTTGTGATGTGCATGTGTGGTAGGTGACATCTACGCCCCCTTTCAAGTAAGAGATGGCCCATCCTGCCAACACCTATTTCTCCTTTGTCTCACTGTCTGGGAGGAATACACAAAGACCAACTGCCAGCTACACCTAGTCATGTGACCCAGGATGCAGGCTGCAGCTACCAAATGGTTAGGACAAGAAAATGCCAACTTTCTAAAAGTATTAGAAACAGGGCACTCCTCGAGCGCTCTTAACTGTCGCACTGCGAAAAACGGGAACTACTCCCAATGTGTATAATTCATCCAGGTATTCCAATGTACACCCATATAGTCACTGCGATTATATCCATCCGTATTGTTGTCTTTAACTTGGTACTCTTCATCACAACGGAGACAGTGTACTTCAATCTGCGATCTTTATTAAACCTTTCCAATACCAACTGTATGCCAATCCAGGCTTTGTACATCGGTACGTACAGATTGAACTCCATTTAAAGTGGGCACGACGTGTAATTTCCCAATGCATTTCGAGCACCAATGGCTCTTCGTCAGGGGTTTCTAGAACTAATAAAATGAGCAGCTTAACCAACTAATCCATTTATAATGCTTGCCACATTATATAAATACGGAAACATTAAAATCACTTTAACCAGCATGTGACACCCTTCGTGTACCCACCCCTGCCCCACACACATACACAACTAAATACTGAAATACTACACCCTATGTCAGTTCTCTTCAGTAGGTGCATTAGGCTACTCAGACATCGGACCATATACAATTTCAACAGTGTTTGCAAACATATACTGATCTTGACACTAACCAATCATAATCTCTACATCAGAAAATGGAGGACTGCAATCCTCCATCAAAAACTGCCACTATTTACAAGTTTTAAATCATTATTTATCATGACTTTAGTGATTACAAACATCTGAAAAATAAGCAAAACAAAACAAACACAATGGAAAACATTTCTACCTAGTAATTTGCAAAGCAAGGCTACAGTGTCTTAGAGTTAGGACAGGGCTTGCATGCTGATCCTATTTCACCTACCAGGTGCTTTCATCACAGTCAACCACGAATCACTGAACAACACCGAAGAAGAATATGTGGGTTTTTCCTATACTCTAAGAGAAGTTATTTCAGGGCAGGCTTGATGGTCTTGTGGCCTTTCACACAAAACAACAAGTCCAGTGCATAGTTTGGATTCTCTTGAATTTCAATAGGATTAAACTGAGGAGGCCACTGTATAATCTGTTACAGTAATCTAAGTGGGACATGATCCCTGTGAGGAAAGGGGTTGATATTCTGATATTGATAGAGATCAATAGATCAATGTCAGAACCCCTTGTAGCAAATGTTCATGATGAAATGCTGCCACGTTTATGTGAAGTGTAAAAGATAACTCACTATTAAAGACCACATTTATGTGAAGTGTAAAAGATAACTCACTATTAAGGGGTAATCCCAAGATCAAAGGGCCTGATTACGACTTTGGCGGTGCTGCGCCGGCTTTGTGAAGGCACAGCACCGCCAAAGCCGTGCATGTTCCGCCCACCAGAATACAAGTACAACTCATGTCTGGTGGGCTTTTCTTTTGCTGTTCCTACGGAGGTACCCTGAAAACGGGCGCTGCAATGGCAATGCAAAAGAAGTTCCAGCACGACATGGACTGTGAAGTCCATTCCGTGCTGGAACTTGATGTGCATGCAAACAGTGGGGCACATTTTGTGCCCCCCTGAATGCATCCCCATGGTGGCAGGGGCATGGGAGCCCTGTAGGGCCCTCTTAGTTTCCCCACCGCCAGCTTTTTCATGAAATATGCTTGGCAGCCTGTGGCAGTCCAGCCTTGAATATTGAATAGCCCTGTCCACTGCGCCACTAGCAGGGAACAGGGGTTACCTGGCGCAGCCGGCGCAACCCACCAGATGGTCCCAAAGGGCGCCTCAAAATAGGGCGGCCACAGGACCGTAACCGCTGCACCACTGCAAGTATGGCGGTCAAAGACTGCCAGACTCGAAATCGGGCCCTTAGTCTTCCCATGATCTTTATTCAATGAGCTTTAATTTGTTTCTTGATTCTCTGTTTGTTCGAGCTTCCATGAATTTGGAGCGAAGGTTTCTGTAGCCAAACAGTGGCACTATCTTCACCTTAAAATTCATAGAAGGCCTATATCCTCTTTTTTTTTTAAAAACTCTTAAAGCATTTTGAAAAAACTGGTCTCTGTTTTCTCCAATGAGTAATCTGATCATGAGTAACGAGGGGTGATTTCCTAGATATTGTGCACTCTATATGCTCACTGACTCATTCAGGAATCCCTTGAGTGGATGTCAGATGATGCCCTTTTTGCATGGACACCCTTCATTTTTTGCAGACTTTTATTTCTGGTGTTTAGACTCTGCACACTGGTGCACTGCTATCCAGTGCCCAGTGTTTGTGCTCTGACTCCTAAAGTATGTAGACGTTGGCTAATCCTTGATTGGAGCATTTAACTTTTCTATAAGGCCATAGCATATGGTGCGGAAATACACCTAGGGCATGAAAATATAAATGTCTATGGACTGCAGCACTTATTGTGCCATCCATTGATTTAGCTATTGTAGCCTGACTGCTACACTGCTGCCTGTTAAAATAACCCTGTTTGACAGGTAGAAACTTACTTTTTAAATATCAGTAAGTCACCCCTATAAAAGCTTTGTAGCTGACTAAGTGAGGTGCACGCTATTTAAAAATGGGACATGTATCAATTTTCTATATGTCCCACTTATAAAATACAATGCATCCTGCCTTGGGATCTACAAAACCTACATTGGGGTGGCTTATTAATATCTTAGAAAATTCAAATGGGAAGTCTTTCATTGTCAAAAAGAATATGTTGACAGATCACTGCAAGATATTATACTGCAGAAGTCAGTTTACACAGGGTTGGCATGTAGCCATGTTTGCACTGCCACTGTAGTGGATGGCACAATAGGTGTTGCAGTCCACAAGTGTCATTTATCATCCAGGCTCTAGTGCACTAGGGACTTACAGGCAAGTTAAATGTACTAATCAGGAACATGCCAATTTACCCATGTTTAATGGAGGAGCACAGGGACCCTGCTCCCGGTTATCAGGGGCAAAGTGCACAGAGTTCTAAAGCCAGCAGAATTGGGTCTAGAAAAAGGCAAAAAATCTGGGGTGAACACACAGAGAATACGGATTTCCTACAATGGAGAAGAAAGACTCTAGGATTTTCTGCCTATATGCTTTGTTTGTATTTAATTAATATGTGGTAGCCTTTTTCATCTACAAGAGTTATATATATAGTAATTTCCCGTATTCCAATTCTTTCCGCCAAGCAATGGCAAGAACACTTAAGTTCACATTAAAACTGAAAGAGATGAAAATGTGCTGGCCAACATCCACGGGCTCGCTTCAGGGTCCCTAATCTGCATTTCATCATGATGTGAGCACATGTTCCATTCATCAGTAGTCTCATCTGCATCACTCTGAATGTTAATCACATGCTAACCCAATTTTCTCAATAAATGTATTACTTACTGTTCATTAAAGTTCATGAAACCTAATGTAAGTCTGAAATAAGCATAGCAGATTTAGCAAGTGGTTAATATACTACACAGAGTGCACACAATTGTATGAGGTAATGTAAACCTGAGCAAAACTATAAATGGAACTATACTTATAGAGTATTTATTGGTATATTGAAATTAATCTCATCGACAAATTCTGGGTTCATCTTCATTAATGCTCCTGCTTTTATTGCAGAAGTAATGTTTTGTTTCTCTGTGTATTTCTCCCAAGTGCTAAAATGCTGCATGCATGTTTTCATATGGCAATTAGGCAGATGGTCCAGTGCAGTTTTTGAATAATGTAATGTTACACTATCAGAGCCAATGGCCGTCCCAGATGATTTTAAATTGGACAGATTTTTAGAAGGTCAAAATGCTCGTGCATTTATTTGCGATTTGTCATAGAAATGAGGCTAAATTAGTCTATGCACATAGAAAAGCAAGGTTATAACTTCAGGTGGCAGAGTAATGGAAGACGACTAGACATTAAGGGGCCGATTCCGATCTCGGTCGGAGGCGCACCCAATACTATTCGGTCGGGAAAAAAGCCATGCGAAAGCCAGTTTCCCGACCGATCCGTACAGCACACCGAACGAGCAAGTACGATGCGCACAACAGCAAAAATTCCGGCCGAGCCGTACTCACCCAAACCAGGTCCTGTTCTCCGACCGAGGCGAATCCGGAAACGCCGAATCGAGTCGCACGGAAGGGAAAATGCAGCCCCGTCCGGCCGGACAAGTACGATGCGCTTCCGTACGCGCCGAACCCGTCGCTACGCACGGCACGTCAAAGCATCCGGGAGAGGCGCACATAAGCTCCGAATCGCGCCACAACACGATCCACGGCTACGAGACGAACACAGCACAGACGAGGACGACGCGAAGCGACGAGGACGAAGCGAAGCGACGAGGACGAAGCCAAGCGACGAGGACGACGCGAAGCAACGAAGGACGAACGACACGAACCAACCATGAATCCCTTCGTCCCGATCATACCAATATTCTACATCTACTACCGGAACAGGCACGGACGCGTACGGCGCAGAAGGTAAGTCAGACACCAACCACAAAACACATACAACACGTACACGACACATCACACACATACACTGGGAATCTGAATATACTTACACCAGCAACAGCAGCACCATAGGGGCGGGATGCCCATCACCAATGCCACATATGCACACAGGGGCCTGAATGCGCGCCACCACCCCAACCCAGGGGGCTGGATGCCTACCACTACTACCACCCTTAGCCAGGGGGCAGGATGCCTACCACTACTACCACCCTCACCCACGGGGGCAGGATGCCTACCACTACTACCACCCTTAGCCAGGGGGCAGGATGCCCACCACTACTACCACCCTCACCCAGGGGGGCAGGATGCCTACCACTACTACCACCCTTAGCCAGGGGGCAGGATGCCCACCACCACTACCACCCTCACCCAGGGGGGCAGGATGCCCACCACTACTACCACCCTCACCCACGGGGGGCAGGATGCCTACCACTACTACCACCCTTAGCCAGGGGGCAGGATGCCCACCACTACTACCACCCTCACCCAGGGGGGCAGGATGCCTACCACTACTACCACCCTTAGCCAGGGGGCAGGATGCCCACCACTACTACCACCCTCACCCAGGGGGCAGGATGCCCACCACTACTACCACCCTCACCCACGGGGGCAGGATGCCTACCACTACTACCACCCTCACCCAGGGGGCAGGATGCCCACCACTACTACCACCCTTAGCCAGGGGGCAGGATGCCCACCACTACTACCACCCTCACCCACGGGGGGCAGGATGCCTACCACTACTACCACCCTTAGCCAGGGGGCAGGATGCCCACCACTACTACCACCCTCACCCAGGGGGGCATGATGCCTACCACTACTACCACCCTTAGCCAGGGGGCAGGATGCCCACCACTACTACCACCCTCACCCAGGGGGGCAGGATGCCCACCACTACTACCACCCTCACCCACGGGGGCAGGATGCCTACCACTACTACCACCCTCACCCAGGGGGCAGGATGCCCACCACTACTACCACCCTTAGCCAGGGGGCAGGATGCCCACCACTACTACCACCCTCACCCAGGGGGGCAGGATGCCCACCACTACTACCACCCTTAGCCAGGGGGCAGGATGCCCACCACTACTACCACCCTCACCCAGGGGGGCAGGATGCCTACCACTACTACCACCCTCACCCAGGGGGCAGGATGCCCACCACTACTACCACCCTTAGCCAGGGGGCAGGATGCCCACCACTACTACCACCCTCACCCAGGGGGCAGGATGCCCACCACTACTACCACCCTTAGCCAGGGGGCTGGATGCCTACAACTACTACCACCCTTAGCCAGGGGGCAGGATGCCTACCACTACTACCACCCTCACCCAGGGGGGCAGGATGCCCACCACTACTACCACCCTCACCCAGGGGGCAGGATGCCCACCACTACTACCACCCTTAGCCAGGGGGCAGGAAGCCTACCACTACTACCACCCTTAGCCAGGGGGCTGGATGCCTACCACTACTACCACCCCCACTCATAGGATGGACAATGCATGACACAACAAGCACTCCACAACCTAGGGAATGCAAGATTAAGACATCCCCCCACCACCATGACAAGCGTGTGAGCAGGCTGTGTCAAATGCCTACAACACCGAACATGACTTTGAACATACAATGTGACCCCCTAGCACATGTGCCACACATATATGTGTGTGGCACCCACAATGCAAGCAGCCCATGACCATTGTGGCAATGGGGCCTAAACCCCCATCATCACAGTGACCAAAAGGCAAGTGTGGGGTCCATAGCTGAAGCACATTTTGACCATTGTGGCAATGGGGTCTAAACCCCCATCATCACAGTGACCAAAAGGCAAGTGTGGGGTCCATAGCTGAAGCACATTTTGACCATTGTGGCAATGGGGTCTAAACCCCCATCATCACAGTGACCAAAAGGCAAGTGTGGGGTCCATAGCTGAAGCACATTTTGACCATTGTGGCAATGGGGTCTAAACCCCCATCATCACAGTGACCAAAAGGCAAGTGTGGGGTCCATAGCTGAAGCACATTTTGACCATTGTGGCAATGGGGTCTAAACCCCATCATCACAGTGACCAAAAGGCAAGTGTGGGGTCCATAGCTGAAGCACATTTTGACCATTGTGGCAATGGGGTCTAAACCCCCATCATCACAGTGACCAAAAGGTAAGTGTGGGGTCCATAGCTGAAGCACAGTTTGACCATTGTGGCAATGGGGTCTACACCCTCATCATCACAGTGACCAAAAGGTAATTGTTGACAAAGAAAGAGCTGCAACTGCCAAACTGCATGGATCATTCCTGGTCACAGAACCAAAAACTCATCTGTGGCAAAGTAGTGTATGTGTCCCATTGCAACATAAATTGGGGGAGCCAAATACTGCAGTGCAAATGAAACATTCCTTTGGCCATGTGCAGACAAACAACACCCATGGGGGCTGAGACCGTCAACAGTCATCAATGACACAATGACAGAAGTGACCATCAGAATGCAGAACCACATATTTGCACCAATGGGCACACAAATGCAGATACCCTGTGGAGACAGCAGATGTGAGGTGAACAGATACCATACCATGGCAGCAATGGGACACACAAACCATGATCACTGTGCTGACCGATGACCTAGGAGTCCCAGGGACAGCAGGGGAAACACACCAAACAACATACAGCCAATGGCACACCCAAGATATGCCAATGCAGTGGTGCAGATGCACAAACACAAACAGGCAGACCAACACTGTCATCATACACAGCAGGTGAGGGGTGGGGGTGCCAGTGTCCCCAGGCAACAACACAACACATGAGGAGAGCTGAATACCAATCATACAGATGTGCATACACTGCCACACTAAGGTAACTCATGGATCCAAATCCCCTATGTGGGCAAGCAGGCATTGACAGGTGAGAGGGAGCACAAAACACACATGTCACACAGGCACGTAGGAACAACAACTGACACAGCAAGTCACAGACACACCACAGCACCACCCCCAGGGCCCCCACAATGTGGTGACCCTGGGCTGAATAAAAATACCACTGTGATGACAAAGCTAAATGTCGTTCACACTGTGAACCACAGTCAGGTGTCCTGAGCAACTAACTACCATCACACCTACACAAGCACAAATCAATCAGCATGGCCAGTAAGCCAAGGCCAACATGGAGGCAGGGGACTAGCCGGGCAACAACTCTCATCTGCACACACTCAAGACCACACCCCTCGACCTCCAACAATGTGCAGCAGTGAAGTACACATGCACTGGTGACATTGCACATGCACCCATGACTATTCCAGGGTGGTGGGTGGGAACCAAGGTGTAGAAACACATCACACATGGACACTCAACAAGACTCCTGAATGTCTGACACACTGCACACTACGCTGTACATGGACATGACGGCAATACCACACCAACCAATGGGATCCCAGCCACAGTCACACACCAATGAAGAAGCCAAGGTCACCCACAAAGAACACACATAGACAACAACCAACATTGCAGCCCGGACCCTAAGGAGTGCCAGCAGTCACACACACAACGTGTCACAATCACTGAAAGATAACACAAACTGGAAATCACATGACAGGGGCAAACAACAAGTGCCAAAGGGAAACCTGACTGTGACCCATCTGCGTCAGCACACAAACTCTGCCCTGACAGCAAACACACCTATGGGTGACACCCTGATGACCAGTAATGTGCCATGCACCCACATCACAGAGAACACAGGGAGAAGACTTTGGGGGAACATAGCTCAAGTCAGCAAGCATCACAAACAGGTACAACACTAGGGATCACAGCATGCGCAGATGAATGAAAGTGAACACACAGACATGCACATACAACACACACCTTGGGCGCAGGCAATGTCACACGTGTACACACTGCCATGAGGGGACTCCACTCCTGTGTGAGGAAAGCTGTGCCATATGTTGCCTCAGTAGGGCCCCATCATGTCAGCTGAGCACTTGGTCACACAATCAACAATTAGCACCAAATGAGGGCTCCCATCACATCAGCCTGGTCATGGATGTGCCAACGGAATCATCAGCACAGATCCAACACACTTGTATAGCAATGTTGCACTGACTACACGAATGAGTCCCTCCCCATTGATGCCCAAACCTGCATGTCCACTGGAGATGGCAACACGGTCAGGGAAGTAGACAAATGCAACGATGGCAGGCACAACAGATGTGCAGGGGTGGAAGCCACAGATATGAAATTGCCAATGTAAGTAGGAAACCCATTGCCAAATACTGAACACATGACACCCTCAGATGCTGCTATTGATGACATGGATACACCACATGATAGGACACATTCCCCCTGGACCACATGGGTTCCTGCACAGTAACACTTCATAATCATGAGACCAGATATCACCATCACTGCAGCAAGGGCATGGTTAGCTGCACCAACAACATGTACATCTGAAGCATGAGCACTAGAGAAAAGAAAGTTGCTTTATTCAGCATATGTGTTGTCTGATAACGACGTCCAGAAGAAATTAGAGCAAAGGCCAATGGCCAGTCCATTGTCAAAGTTCAAACAGGGTGACACTGGCAGATGTCACCCTACGCAGGCCTGCACAATACCAGGGACAATCCACTAGGAGGGGCAACCGGGGGGCAGGCCAGGCACCGCAGGGACAGGATCAGGGCTCACCAGGGGGAGTCAGGGAAGGGGTGGTGGGTGCTGGAGAGCCACTGACAACTGCAGTGGAGGTGTCTGACATGGTGTGTGCCGGCACAACTGGGGGCATGACACAGATGTCGTGGGTGCCGGCACAACTGCAGTGGACCCTGCAGATGGGGTGGACAGGTCCGCCACTGCAGTGCCCAAGTCAGACAGGGCGGTAGTGGACTCCACTGCAGTGCCTACCTCCAGGGGAGGAGAATGGGGAACAGGCAAGGTGGGTTGGACAGAGGGGGAGGACACCCTCACCACATCAGTGGCACAGACAAGCGCAGCGGGGGTGTGGTGCTGGGAGAGCAAGTGGCAGGGGGAGAAGGCCGGAGCATCTTGGGGATGGTATATCTGTGGGTGGGGGAACCTGGGGCAGGGTGTGGTGGGGGCACCTGTGCAGTGGGGGCCTGAGGGATGGAGGACGGAGACCTTGTGCCTGAGCTGCAGGGCGGTGGCGGGGTCTTGCTCTTAGCACTCCGGGGGGACTTGCGGGTGGGGGCCTCAGTCCGTCTGCGCCTGGGGGAGGGTGTCCGGGGGCGAGGGGCACTCTGCTCCGTGTGGGTGGGCTTCCTCTTCCCCGGGATGCTGGAGCAGCTTCATCGGTGGGGAAGAGGCCGAGGTCACAGAGGAAGAGCTGCTGTGACTTTGGGGTTGCAGGTGAGGCAAGGGAGGGTGCTTTGGAGGGAGAGGGAACTGAGGACTGCGCAGTGCATGTGGATGCGTGTGTGTGTTCCAGGGCCCCATCCCCTGTGAGTCTGGCTTCAGTCCCCTGAATGTGTGTGCGTGTGCGTTTTGTCATTGGCGTGTGTGTCAGTGTGCTGGATGTGTGTGTGCTGGTGTGTGCCTGTGCCAGAGTGTGGATGGAGCAGAGGCAGGAGGGGTGAGGGACCGTTTGAGGAGGGACACTGCTGCCGTCAGGGAGGAGTCCATGGACCTATTGCCCCTCTGTAGGTCAGACATGCCCGATGAGATGCCCTCCATGAACGACACCAGCTGAGTCAACAGCGCGGTGTGCGCATGGAGGACACTCAGCATGGCTGTCTGCCCTACATGGAGCTGGCGAAGGAGGTACACAGACTCCTCACTCAGGGCAGCAGGGGACACAGGGGCAGGGGTGCGGTGCCTGGCCCAAAGGAGACACGCTCCCGGACATGGGAGCCTCCACGGACCTGGGGAATGGGAGCCGATGGGAGGGCGGTGGTGGTGCTGGTGGTGGCGGGGACAGCAACACTAGCTGGGGTGTGGTGGCTGCTGACACCCGCCTCCACAAGGGAGTCATCCTCCGAGTTGCTCTGGTCCTCAGCTGAGGTGGATGCTGCTGAGGACTCCTCGGTGTGGCTCCCCTCGCCCTCCGTGCCACTGGGTCCCTCCGACCACTCCTCGGCTGCTGACCCAGTCTGGCTCTCCGGCTCCTCCTGGTCCGTGGAGCTGTCCCCTTCCGTGGCCGTGGCTGTATCTGCAAACAATGGGGAAACAGACAGACATCAGTCACCTGCACATAACGCACACACCACTGTGAGCACAGCACATCACAGAGCAAGCCCTGGCATCATTAGTTGTACATTGCTAAAAGTGCACTAATTGAACAGGAGAAGTCAATTGTCAGTCTGATGCCAAGCATGGCACTCACATCCCACATGGCCTTGCACCCATCTGTCTGGTGTCTGTTGGATTGCAACACCCCAGTGTTGACACATGCACCAAGTACACAGTAGTTGGACAGTGCAGAGGACACGGTGTGGACACATCACAGCTCTTGCCACTGAGTCAGTACAGGTTTACGGATGTAAGGGATGCCCAGAGTCAAATAGGAAATGCATGTGATGCATACCAGCGACAGACACCATGATGCACCCATGTCCTGATAGCCAGCGCCACTATGGTGTGCATGTAGCACATGTCACTCCCCTGCAGGATCACCAATCAGTAGACACATGCCATGGCGGAGGCATGACTGCTAAGTCATACATCACTGTCTCAGTGATGTATGACTTTGCAGCCAGACAACAACACTCTGCACTGTGTCACAATAGTAGGTCATGGGGAATGCAAGTCCTGGAGCTGCACAAGTGCACATGTACATCCCCCCACAACACATCCTCTTAACCCTCATCTGTCCAGGTCATACCTATTGGACATATGGGAGACCTGTGACACTACCCTCTGAACCTGAGCCCCTCACACTCTGCTGTGCATGGGGAACAGCTGCCTGAACTTCACATTTACATGCCCCAGTCTGCATGGGCAGCTGATCAGACACCTATGTGTCACACAAGTATCGTCTCCTATGGTCACATCTCCAGTGGCATGCTGAGCCCCTACCAAGAAACTCCACAGCAGTCCTGGCGACTAATCCACAGCACACTGACACAGAGGCAGACACCTGAGGGGTCAAATCACTGTGCACAATGTGTCCTCTGATACACGGGAGTGGGAGTACAGAGTGTATTGTATGGCCTGGAGTAGGCATGACTGTCCAGCCCCACATGAATGAGGGATGAGCCCTGGACTGTAGGCAGCTGGCTAAGTATGTGTGACACACGTCATATACATACTCCTGGGGCCCAAACATTGTTCCCACCACGCAGCATGGGTGTGTGCCAGGTACCCCAGCCACATGTGGTGGATCAGCTCAGCAATTGGACCACAGATCAAAGTAACACGCTGAATACATGTCAGAATACAGGCATTGTGTAAGCAATGGACCCACCCATGATGCCCACCACAGAGTCAGGAAACAGATGCTGTCTCCCACCTTGAGTCAAGCAAACTGCAAGGACACAGTCCTAAGTGACAGAATTCCCTGCATGTAAGGGCCACACCTGGGTATCAGATGAGGAGTGGGCAGTGCACAATAGAGGGACATGGCTCCTGGACAACATGACTGCTGTACTGTGGCAGTTCAACCTGGCCCGAGGAGGGCACATAGCATGTTAGACAGAGTACACAGTGCAGTCTTTGACTCACCCCCTCCTTGCTGCTCTCTGGCCTTCAGCTGCCCATCCAGGTCTGGAAAGACCACCGCCAGGATCCTGAGCATGTGGGGGGTCAGGGTCCGTGTTCCGCCCCTCCTGCGAGGAGGCGACAGCTTCAGCTGGACCCGTGCAATCCTCCGGGTCCAGCCCCGAAGGTCCTGCCACCTCTTTTGGCAGTTGCGGATCCGGCGCTTGTAGACCCCCACGGACCGGACAGCCCGGACGATGTCCTTCCAGATCTCATGCTTCCGATGGGCAGAAGCCTGTCAGGATGACAAAGTGATAAGGCCATTACTACACATGCAACATATCCGTGCATGACACAGTTGCATATACATGTCGCAATCACAGGGGCACATGGTGTACCCAGGCAGTGCACGGCTGCCCATGGACAGTTTTCCAGAAGTCACTACATGGTATCATTGCATGGGGAGTAAAACCCTGTTCAGAAGCACTGTCACTGCACCATACCTGTCCAGTGCAAGTCACTACACACTATGGGGGTGACAACTACTCAGTGAGCCTGCTAGCCAGTGGTGTGCTGACTCTCAGCCTTGCTAGTCAGACAAAATGCACATTCAGAAAGGCAGTGCACAGAACACTCACCTGCTCCCCTGGTGTCCCATACAGCTTGCTGTACTGTGGAAGTAGGCTGTCCAGCAGGGCCTGGTTCTCTTCAAGGCTGAAGGCTGGGGCTCTCTCCACAGTACGTGCCATTGCAGGGTCCAGAGGGGCAGAGACAGCAGCAGTGCAGTGGCAGATGTCGTCCTGGAGCATGTAGTGCAGGCAAGTGGGCTCTCAGGGGAACATGCAGCAATATATATGTGCTGGAGAGGCAGATACTGTCCCTTGTGTCCAAAGTGATAGGTCCAAGTCGTTTGCATCTTCTGAATCTGGCCAATCCATGGAATAGCAGCACCAAAACACGCCCACAGCATCCTTCAAAATTTCAACTTCATGACATACATGATTTTGCAACATTGTTGTGGGTGACCAACTGATTTTCCAGCAACCGACTCGTTCGAATATTCGAAAACGCGTCCGTTGCCAGGCAAGCCCATTGTCAATGGGTGCGCACCGATCGGTCCATTGAGGTACAACGCGCACAGGGTACAACGCGTACCCGCACACATTGAAAGCAATGGGCCGGCCGGAGGCACCGATCGGTCCATTGCTGTTCAACGCGCACAGGGGTACAACGCGTACCCGCACACATTGAATGCAATGGGCCGGCCGGAGGCACCGATCGGTCCATTGCAGTACAACGCGCACAGGGGTACAACGCGTACCCGCACATTGAAAGCAATGGGCCGGCCGGAGGCACCGATCGGTCCATTGCTGTTCAACGCGCACAGGGGTACAACGCGTACCCGCACACATTGAAAGCAATGGGCCGGCCGGAGGCACCGATCGGTCCATTGCTGTTCAACGCGCACAGGGGTACAACGCGTACCCGCACATTGAATGCAATGGGCCGGCCGGAGGCACCGATCGGTCCATTGCAGTACAACGCGCACAGGGGTACAACGCGTACCCGCACACATTGAAAGCAATGGGCCGGCCGGAGGCACCGATCGGTCCATTGCTGTTCAACGCGCACAGGGGTACAACGCGTGCCCGCACACATTGAAAGCAATGGGCCGGCCGGAGGCACCGATCGGTCCATTGCTGTTCAACGCGCACAGGGGTACAACGCGTACCCGCACACATTGAAAGCAATGGGCCGGCCGGAGGCACCGATCGGTCCATTGCTGTTCAACAGCACAGGGGTACAACGCGTACCCGCACACATTGAAAGCAATGGGCCGGCCGGAGGCACCGATCGGTCCATTGCTGTTCAACGCGCACAGGGGTACAACGCGTACCCGCACACATTGAAAGCAATGGGCCGGCCGGAGGCACCGATCGGTCCATTGCTGTTCAACGCGCACAGGGGTACAACGCGTACCCGCACACATTGAATGCAATGGGCCGGCCGGAGGCACCGATCGGTCCATTGCAGTACAACGCGCACAGGGGTACAACGCGTACCCGCACACATTGAATGCAATGGGCCGGCCGGAGGCACCGATCGGTCCATTGCAGTACAACGCGCACAGGGGTACAACGCGTACCCGCACACATTGAATGCAATGGGCCGGCCGGAGGCACCGATCGGTCCATTGCTGTTCAACGCATCACTGTACATGTGACTGGCATATGTCAGCATGCCTGTCTCAGATGGACATATGCCAGCCACAGATAGCTCCCAGGGAGTGAGGGGCACACCTACATCACGACAGCCTGTCCAAACCTTATCATAAGGCATGTAAGGCTGCATTTCCTATTGTGTGTATGTTGGTGTACATGTTGTCCTGTGGGTGTCACCTGTGGGCAGCCACCCCCAGGCTGTGCACGTGTTAATGGGGACAGGATCCTGGGTGTTACGTGTACGTGACCACTGTGATGTGCAACTGTTCATATCTGTGCATGTGCCATGGTCACATTTCACAGTGGTGTTTGTGTATGTCATGTCACATACCCCGTGAGTCCCATGTGGGACGGTATGTTTGAGCCAGGGTGTCCCAGTGGCACAATAGTGATGGCCCTCCACAGTCTTTGTGCATGTAGTGTTTACAATGTCTCTGATTTCATGTGCACAATGGGAGACAGTCTCCACATCCACGTTGTGTGTGCATGGACTCTGATGTTGTGCGTGTGTGTCACAGACGTCCATGGCTCTCCTGCCATGGCAAGTGTGGCCACTACCTGTGGGGGTCATGTTTGTTTTGTTGTGGTGTACACATGATACTCCAGGTGATGCCAGTGTCCATGTGGCATTACAGGGTCCCTGGGAATGTGCCTGTCGTTGAGCTGTGGTGCCTGGGGCACATCTGTCCTCACATGTCACTGGGGGGTGACTGTGACACAGCATCATGATATCCAATGGGCCAACCTGGGACAAATTGATGCCACCTGTAGGACCGTGTTGACAGATGTTGGCCATGTATGTACCATACATGTCGTTCCGGTACTGCACACTTCATGTAGTTGTGCCTCATGATGATGTATGTTGGGATCTTGAGTGTGTTCAATGCCGCATATGTGGGGTGACTGACGATCTTGCTTACTTCTCCTCTGCACTGCAGGGCTCTTGCTGTCCATCGGCCATTCCCAGACCTGGCAACGATGGTGGAACGGGACAGCATCCGACGGTACCGCTTCACCAGGCAGCTGATTGAGGATTTTGCAGTGCAGTTGTCCCCACATTTGCAGCCTGGCCGGCCGTATCCTACAGCGCTGACCCCCAAGGTGAAGGTGATGGCAGCCCTACACTTCTTTGCCACCGGTACCTTCCAACATACTGTGGCGTCTGCTGGTGGGATGTCACAGACCATGTTCAGCCGTGTGCTCCGCGATTTCTTGGCGGCAATGTTGCTCTTCCTGAACCGGTACATCTATTTCCCTAGACTGCGACGACTCACTGACGTGAAGAGTGACTTTTATGCCCTGGGGAGGATGCCGCATGTCATTGGCTCCATTGATGGGACACATGTGGCTTTGGTACCACCACAGGCCCAGGAGCAGGCCTACAGGAACCGCAAGCACTACCACTCGGTCAATGCACTGGTGGTGTGTCTTGCAGACATGACCATCACACACGTGTGTGCCCGTTTCCCTGGTTCAGCACACGATGCCTTTGTGATGAGGAGTAGTCGCATCCCCAGGTTGATGGCACAGATGCAGAACCAGCGTGCCTGGCTTGTCGGTGTGTACTGACTTTGTGCCATTGTGTGTGATCTGATCTGTAGTATTCCGCCCACTTTTCCAAGTCAGCTGATGTGCACTTGTCTGTCCGTAGGTGACTCGGGATACCCCAACATGCCGTGGTTGCTGACACCCCTCAGGAACCCTGTGACACCTGCCCAGATGCGCTACAATGAGGCACATGGTCGGACCAGGAGAGTGATTGAGCGGACCTTTGGTCTCCTGAAGAGCCGCTTCCGCTGCCTGGACAAGACCGGAGGGTCCCTCCCATATGCCCCTGCGAAAGTGTGCAAGATTATCATCGTCTGCTGCATGCTCCACAACCTGGCAGTGCGGAAGGAGTTGCCTCTCATCCAGGATGACGATGACCAACATCCGCCACCTGTGGAGGATCCTGGCCTGGACCACGATGCCAGTGACGATGATGATGATGATGGTGATGGTGATGTCCGCACACAGCTCATCACCAACTTCTTTAGCTGAATGTGAGTATCCTGAGGTGTCATGTGAATGATGTGAGTTGGCATGATGTGTGGGTGGTGCTCTGGTGCTGTTGGAGTGTGTCCATGGGCTACTTGACAGGATGTGTGTTGCGATGTGTGGTGACAGGTGGGCTGTACTCCCCAACAGTGTTGACATGCTAACTTGGTTCTGGGTGGGTATCTTGTAACATGTATTGTGCATGAGTTTTGCTGTTCTGTCCTGTACTGCATTGCTTTTGACTGTGTGTCATTTCTGTCCTTCACAGGGTACTTTCAGATTCGTTTGGTCAACTGTGTCCACCGACGACGTGATTGCACATCCAGGCTGGTAGCTGTTGTGTCCCTACAGGTGATGTGCGCCACACCCATGGACTTCCTTCTGTCTACAGTTGTTGACTGTGTGCCCGCTACCAGGTGGGGTTACCTTGCATCTGTAGTGGTTACGGCATGTTGCTACTGTGTAATAAACCTGTGCTTCACTTAGTGATGTGCGTTGTCTGTGGTCACACATTTGACTGCCATTTGCTTACTGCACCTGTGGGCTACTTGACTACAACTGGGAATGGGTGTGGTGTCTGTGCATTGCACCGTCTTCCCTGGCAACATCAGTGTAGGCAATGAGTCAGATGGCCTAGGTGTGTATGTGTTGTGTAGCCCTGGTGGTGTGTCTCCCTCATATGTGTCACGTTGCCTGTACTCACATGCCTGTGTTGTCCTTGCTGTTGCAGTTCGCATACACAGTGTAATTTTGCTGTTCATCATCCCCATAACAGCACCCACGTTGGAATCACGACAGAGGCAAGTATGGTGTATTATTGTGTTTATTGTGATACATCTGTGATAATAGTGCATAGGATGGATTGTGCTGTACATGAATCTTGCAATCCCAAGTTCCTAGATGAATAGAAAGTCCAGGTAGACAGGATCCCCAGTATCGGGGCCACAGTTGTCTGACACATTGTTCCAACTTGTACTCCCCATGCAATGTGTGGGAGTAGTGTTGCCATCAACAGGGTGAACAGTCTGTGCACAAAGGCGAAAATCCAGAACAGGTTCAGGCTTCCTGGGAGTTGCGCTTGGCCATCAGCCTCTCACTTTCCCCTCCTCGGACGACCCCTCTTCTTGGGGGGGCCCTCAAGTGCAGGCTGCTGCGGTGCAGGGGACTCTCCGCCAGAGTCCTCCTCCCTCCCTGTGGCAGTTGCAGTTTGTTCGGTACCAGATGTTGTTGGCACACAGGGAGGTGTGGACTGGTTGCTGTTCATCTGGCGGAGGCATTGTAAAATGTCCCTGTGCACCGCCGTCATCTCATGTAGTACATCCCACTTGGACTCCACGCGGGTCATGTGGGAGTCCACACGTGACATGTGGGAGTCCACACGTGACATGTGTGACTCCACGTGGGACATGTGGGAGTCCAAGCGGGCATGATGGGCAGCCTGCTGCTGTTTGATGTCTCTGAGGAGCCCCACTACCTGGCTGAGCTCTCCGGTGCTGGACTGGTACGCATCAGCTATGCGTACCAGTTGTGGGTCTTCATGCACACCAGCAACGTCTGCAAGCAGCGACCTCTGTCTCCCACCCCTCCCACCACCCCTGCTGACATGTGCAGTGTGTGCAGTTGCACGCACAGATAACCCTGGTCCACCTTGGGGGTTGGTGGTGGTGGTGGTGTCCATGGCCCCAGGTTGGTCCAGGGTCACTGCGCTGGTGTTGTTCCTTATTCTGTCCATGTCGGCAGGGATGGTATTCGTGGTGACAGTCGTTGGAGGGGTGGGTGCAGGGGGTGCAGCTGGTGGACCTGCTGGTGCTGCAGCTGGTGGTCCTGCTGGTGCAGCATGTTGACTTGCCCCGGATGTGCCAGGTTGTTCTTCATCGTCCGAGGAGGACAGAGGCTGTACGACGCCAGTGAGCTCGGCATCCTCTTGAGCCTGGGACTGGGACTCCTCAGCGTCTGCTGCTGTGTCCCTATCATCACCTGTTTTTGGGAGACACAAACAATGTATGTCATGTTTCTGCAGGCATCAGTGGTTGACACACCTGACAGTTGTGACTGTGCCTCGGGGTGCGGGCCTGTACATTGTATTGTCCTAAGTCGTCACAGTCAGGGGTTGATATTGGTGTGGCACATTGTCCTGCATTATTTGGGCATTTCTATGTATTCTCTGGGGTGTGAACATGGTCTGCATTGATTGTGTTTGGTTGACAGCCAGACCTCCTTCCCACCCACCCACCCACCCAGTCAGTTATCCCACCATGGAACGTGCTTGCATTGCAGGGAGTGTAAGTTGTCTCTCAGGATGTCAGTCAGTGGTGTCCTGCTGTTTGTTGGTGCACAGTTGGCAGCAGGGCCTTGTGCTCCCCACAGCAGTAGCCAGTGTCAGCCATCTTGTGAGTCCTTCTCCACTCCCTGTGATGTGAGCATGGTTCAGGGTGGTGTTGATGGGCCAGTTGTGAGGCTGAGCAATGTCTGTGACTACGACTCCCATCATGCTATTGCCTCCACCCCCTTCCCAGCATGCCCATGCTTCCTTCCTTTTGACTCTGCTTCCCTGTGGGGTGGGCTGGCTGTGCTGACAGGATGGCTGGGAGTGTTGTCCTGGCAGTTGTTTGGCTAAGAGTCCCAAGAGTGTCCCTGTGCTTCACACAACATAACCCAGGGTGGTGGTGCTTTGTGGGATCTTGTGTTAGGATGGAGGGCATTGCATTCTACCAGGTGGGTACTGTGGAGTTTGTGTTGGGGGGGTGTGAGGGGAGGTGCTGGTGACTATGGTCAGTGCTGCAAGTCCCCCTTCCCACCCAGCCAGCCAGATATCCCACCATGGAACGTGCTTGCATTGCAGGGAGTGTAAGTTGTCTCTCAGGATGTCAGTCAGTGGTGTCCTGCTGTTTGTTGGTGCACAGTTGCCAGCAGGGCCTTGTGCTCCTCACAGCAGTAGCCAGTGTCAGCCATCTTGTGAGTCCTTCTCCACTCCCTGTGATGTGCGCATGGTTCATGGTGGTGTTGATGGGACAGTTGTGGGGGGGCAATATGTGTGACTGCGACTCCCATGATGCTATTGGCTACACTGACTTGGCCAGCATACACAGAATTCCTTCCTTTGAGTGGTCTTCACTGTGTGTTGGTGTTGTTGTGGTGGCTACATGTGTGGATGTGTGTGTTAGTTCTATTTGTGCCACTGCCTAGCTGTAGTTGTGGTTGTGTTTGTACATGTGTTGGCACAGTTGGATGTGACTTTTTTGATGGCATGTGTTGTGTTTATCTGACTGACATACACATTTTGGGATGATTCTGTTCTTGTTGCTGTGTAATTGCTATGAGTGCATGGTTTGACTCTCCCCTTGACAGTGATGTGTGTGTTTTGTGGCAGTTTATTGTGTACATTTGTTGTGTACTCACCAGGCTCTGGGATGTCCTCTAGTCCATATACGCTCACTGGCAGAAGGATGGCCCGCACCTTCTCCTCCCAGGGCCTGAGGTATACTGGCTTGGCAGGAGGGCCACTGCCGGTGTATTGGCTCAGGAGGTAGTCTTTCTTGAGCAGCTCCCGGACCCTCCTGCGCACGTCATACCACCTGTTCTGGATGTCGGTCTTTGTGCGCAGACATGGTGATTGTGCGTTCACCCTGTTGATGATCCTCTCCCACATCTTGGTTTTCTGCGACATGGGGGTCTGTTGGACCAATGTGCCAAACAGCTGTGGCTCCACCCTGAGGATCTCGTCTACCATGACTTCCAATTCACTATCTAGGAACTTGGGATTCTTCTTGGGGGGCATGGTGATGGGTGGTGATGGTGGGTGATGTGTGTGTTGGTGTGCAGGTGAGGGTGTGTGGGTGTGTGTTGTGCTGGGTGTATGTGAGGTAGGTATTTGTTGGTGTGCTGCTGGTGTGTGGCTTGTGTGAGGGATGAGCTGTGGGTGTGTGGTTGCTTTCTCTTGGGTGCTGGCAGTGGAATGGCATTTGCAAAGGCTCATGGTAGTGATTTGTGTCCTTTATATAGGTGGAGTTGTGGGTGTGTCTTTGTTCTCTGTCCCCACCCCCCAGTATTTATTGGCTTGGTAATTGCTTGTTTGGGCTTTTTTTGGTTGATTTTTCCTTTGTGCTGTTTGTGTATGTTGGAAACGTTCTTGTGACCGAGTCGGACCCTGCATTGGTCTCGTACGGTGTTTTCCGTTTCGTTCACGCTGTGTTTGTGCAGTTTTGTATGCTGCGTACGCGTCGGTCGCGGTGTATTGTGTTGCTTCGGCTCGGTTTTGTATGCGTGTCGGTCGTACGGCTTGTCCTCCGTCCGACTCGGTCGTGTTTTTCGCGCCTTGCATCGTACTTTGCGGGTTGGAGTTGGCGGGTACGATTCGGTCGGATTTGTTCCGGGTGCGTGTCGGTCGGTTGGATTCGCGTGTTTTTCCGGCCGGATTGCTATTTTCCGAGCGGCTCGGTCGGTCGGCTTGGTTTCCTGACGTGTCGGTCGGATTTATTGCGGCTTGCATCGTACTTGGCGTGTCGGGCGCCACTGGTACGTGTCGGTCGGTAATTTTTCCGGCTCCGAGTCGGTCGGTGCTTTTTCCGGCCCGAATCGGAATCGACCCCTAAGTACTCATTCTTGGAAAAAGTTAATGCATATTCAAAATGGAGTAAGGAATTAAGGGACAGATGTAGGTGGCCAAATACCGATCGGTAACGCTGAAATTAGCAGAATTTCAGCGTTTGCGATCGGTATTTGGCTGCGAGCAATGTAGGTGAGTTGAAACCTACTAGCAAAATAAGGAATCGCAAAATTGCGATTCCTTATTTTGCTCTTGCATTTAAGGAATCGGAAATTGCGATTCCTTAAATGCAATGTAAGTAGCACAAAAGTCAGTGCACTTTAGCCTTAAGGAATTGCTAATTACCACCAAGTTCAAGTTGGTAGTAATTAGCGATTTCCTTTAAAAAAGCACTTTTTTGCTTTTTTTAAAGTGCCCTGTGGCACACATACATGCCCTTAGGGCATGTATGTGCGCCACATGTGCACACATGCACATTTCAGGGGTGCAACAGGGTGTCCTTTTGACACCCTGGCACCCTTGAAATAGCTCCCGCTATTAGCCATTCTTTAATAGCGAATCGCTAATCGTGAATATCTTCCCATTCATTCCTATGGGCCTCCTAGCCCATAGGAATGAATGGGTAGGTATTCCTTATTAGCTAATCTCTATTTGCGATTTGCTATTAAGGAATGTTAAGGAATCACTAATATTTTAGCGATTCCCACCTACATTCCATTTTGCGATTCCTTAATAGCGATTCGCTAAAAATCGCTATTAAGGAATCGCAAATGTAGGATTACCTACATAAGGCCCCAAGTAGCTTAAGTCAAGGTTCAATGTTAAGTGATGTGTTTTTAATAGTAGGCTTACA
Source organism: Calotriton arnoldi (assembly GCA_963921515.1). Classification (NCBI taxonomy): domain Eukaryota; kingdom Metazoa; phylum Chordata; class Amphibia; order Caudata; family Salamandridae; genus Calotriton; species Calotriton arnoldi. The sequence goes on along the minus strand of CAWUFW010023887.1, from coordinate 28,556 downwards.
TAATGGTTCCAAGAAAAGATGCAACAAAGTAAATGTGCTCTCTGAAAATATAGAAGGCACCTTAGAGCTATTAAATGACAACAACTTAAATGTGCATAGTAAGTGGCATCACAAAGAGCCGAGGGAAGTGATCTTGAAGTTGCATTCCAAATGAAGAATAAACCGAAGATTACTGCAATAGTAGCTGAGAACACAGCATGTCAATCAGTGGAAATGTGCTCTCATTTGCATAAAGATATGTTAAAACCCAAATGGAAATATCAGCTGAAGAAGAACTTGCTAAATCGAGAGAATGCAATAAAGAGACTGCTGAAGTATAGCATAGAGGTACAATACTGTAACACACGCTGTCACCAGAGGACAGCTGAAATCACAATTACAGCCCCATTCAGATAGCAGAATGACCCAATGAGGGACATTGAGTGAAATCTCATATGACGGGAAGATCAAGAATTAATGATCATCATTCTAGAAATGGCTGGTTTTCTAATTTTGTGAGAGATATATTCCTAACCTAAAACTAAGACAGTATCCATAAATCTATATTGACATTCTAATAATGTTATAGTGGTCTCTATCAGCATTGGTATAAATTGCAGAAAAGATTATGTGAATGCAGAACTGTAAAAAATAAATGCAATTTTTAACAAAGTTATGATCAAAACAAATGCCTAAAGCAACTGATTTATTAACATCTTTGATCTGTGGATATTGATTTGCAAAATTATTAAGAGTCCATGAGAAAACGCGAGTTGCTTATTCCCAGCCTATTTTCATCATAAAGATCAATCAATCAATCAGGGTTCTTATAGAGTGCAGCAATTCACCATTGGGCTCTCAAGGCGCTGGGTGGGTGTATCTGCAGTTCAGTTGAATAGCCAGGTCTTGAGGTCCTTCCTGCATTGAGGCAGTGAAGATGACTGCCTGAGATGTAGAGGTAGAGAGTTCCAGGTCTTTGCAGTGAGGTAGGAGAAGGATCTTTCTCCAGCTGAGGTCTTACGGATCTGTGGGATAGTGGCCGGGGCTAGTTTGGCAGAGCGGAGATGTCTGGTGGGTGTAAAGAAGGCAAGGCAGTGGTTAAGTTATGTAGGTCCGGTGTTGTGAAAGGGCATTGTAGGTGTGCGTGAGGAGCTTGAAAGTGAGTCTTTTGTTGATCGGGAGCCAGTGAAGGTCTCTCAGGTGACTGGAGATGTAGCTCTGGTGGGGGATGTCCAGGATAAGTCTGGCAGATGCGTTTTGGATGCTCTGCAATTTATTTTGGAGTTTTTGGGTGGCGCGGGCGTAGAGTGCGTTGTTGTAGTCGGGTTTGCTGCTGACGAGCGCATGGGTGACCGTTCTCCAGGACTCGGTGGGGATCCACTTGAAGATCTTCCGAAGCAGGCGGAGTGTATGGAAGCAGGAGGATGAGATGGTGTTGATTTGGCAGTTCATTGAGAGTGAGGAGTCGAGGATGATGCAGAGGTTACGTGCATGGTCGGTGGGTGCTGGGGATTCGGAGTGCTGCGGGCCACCAGGAGTTGTCCCAGGCAGATTAATACCATGTCAAATTACTTAAATGATTACTGTTCTCCTCAGGTATATATTCAAAATAACTACAGCTTCAAATCAATCCAAGACTAAATAGTAGCATCAAAAAAGTCAAACCTATTTTTACACGAAATTCTCAAGGTTGAGCTAAGGGGCATTTACACATTGATGATTTAAACATATTCCCAAAACATTTTCCAGGTGTAAGTGTGACTTTCTCCTGGGAAAAATGTTTAACTTGAACGCTCATAACTAAGGGCCTGATTAGGAGTTCGGAGGTCTTTGAACTGCTGCAGAGTCTGTGTTGGATTCACCTCCCACCGACTAGGCTGTCCGCCTGCCAAATTATGATGCTGGCGGTTTTCAGAACGAAAGACCGCCAGAGCACTGCTGACACCTCTAGCCATTCGCAGACCACCACAGCTTCGGTAGGGAGAAAGCAGGTGTCATAGGGCAGTACAGAGAAGTTCACAGCCATCCGAATTACGAGTTGGCTTTCTGACGAGCCGACCATGATGGGAAGATCGCCTGCTTCAATCAACAGCAACTTGACCCCGAAGGAAACAACCCTGTTGGTGCTGAAATCTAGGTAAGTCTGTTTTGTACTATTTACCCTCTGACTGGACTGGGCACATATGGTCCGAACTCCAGCAATTGGAAAATACTTGTAGTAGGCAGTTTTTCACATATGTCATGCATATGTGTACATTCAACACTCGTGCAGTCAAAATATAAACACATGCATCAACAAATATGAAAAAACACTCATCGCTGTCAGAAAGACCACCGCCAGCCCTTTGGGAACATCATAATGCGGTGGGCGGGAAAGTGCCGCCACAGGGGCCTTCTTGAGGCCTCAGCAACAGCGGTACGGCAGTAAGACTGCCAAACACGTAATCAGGCCCTTAGTTATGCATGAGGGAACAAAAAAGCCTAAATTAATCTTTGATGATAGAAATAAGCATTTCACTTTCTATAAGTAGGGCGTGAGTAATAGTGAAAAGGTAGGTATGCCAAGGCATGTAATCAAGAAAAAAGGCTGTGCAGAAGAGTCAGAGATGCTGGCTGTACAACAGATAATGCTGACATGCAGTTCATGATTGGTCTCCATACAGAACACTAGTTAAAATTAAATACGTCTTTTTTTAGCAAAGAAATAAATGTGCATCTCACTAATCTTAAACTGCTATCTGCAGATTGGAACAGTATGTTGATTAGTATATATTGCACATATGAAAATATTCAGAAAGAGGTTGTAGGCAGGCTTCATGATGGCTTCAACAGAAAAAGTATTTTCAAGAGTGTGTACATGGAAGTATGAAATTGAAACTGTTGAAGGCCAATTAATGAATATTTGTTTGCGAGTTGATGACACTTATGCTTGTAGTACTTATGAATAAGCCAGTACATAAAGGCCTCCTACCAACTACACCTAGTCATGTGACCCAGGATACAGGCTGCAGGCACCAAATGGTTAGGACAAAAAAATGCCAACTTTTTAAAAGGGTCATTTTCAAAATTGTGACGTAAATCTGGCTTTACCATTAAAGAGGATTTTATGATACAATTCTTTAGGCACCAAACATGACAGTCTTATTTGCTCCCAAACCAAGGTTTTCACTTATGAAATGTAATAAGGTAACCCAATGTTATCCTATAGGAGAGGTAGGCCTTGCAATAGTGAAAAATTAATTTGAGAATTTTTCTCTACCAGGACATGTAAAACTAAAAAGAACATGTCCACAATTTTAAATACCAGTGCACCTTGCCATATGGGTTGCTTAGGTCGGGTTGTTCAGGCCCTAACCTAGGGATGATTTACATGTATTAAAAAGGAAAGTTTAGGTTTGGCAAAATGTTTATTTTGCCAGGTTGAAATGGCAGTTTAAAACTGCACACACAGGCTGCACTGACAGGCTTGAGACAGGTTTACAGGGTTACTTAAGTGGATGGCACAATAGGTCCTGCAGGTTCACTAGTAGCACTTAGTTTACCAGCCCTGGGTGTATGGTACACCACTTTACTAGTGACTTACAAGTAAATTAAATAGGGCAAGTGGGTGAAAGTCAATTTTATCGTGTTAACAGGAGTGACCACAAGCGCTTTAGTATTGGTTAGCAGTAGTAAAGTGTGCAGAATCCTACAGTCAACAAAAACTAATTCAGCAAAAACAGGAGGAATGAAGGCAAAAAGTTTGGGGAGAAACCATGCCATGGATGTCAGGTCTAATAACCATGTACAGTGCTCCACTGCCTTTTGGCTTGGTTAATGCTATAGAAATAGTATACACATACATACATATATACAACCACTCATGCATCTCTGTCCTTTCCCCGACTTACAATGTTATACAGACATCACACTTTTACCCTTCATACATAGCGTTCAACACCAATATTATACTATTTATATTAATCACCTTTTACTCTTCCTTCTTTTCATAAAGTCACCTTTACAAGGTTTTTGTTTGTTAGAACTGAAGCAGGAATACTTCCAAATGAAGTAAGGAAATAAACAGAGTCTATCTCAAAATAAGTCCCTACAACACTCACAGTTATGTCACTATGCTGCAAATGTCACACTATAGGTGATTTGTATACCTGCATGTGTTGAACCATAACAGTGCTTGTTTTTTGTGTGTTTCATTTTGTTGAACTATATTACTCAACAATAACTTATAGTGTCATTTTGTTTACACAAATATGTCCATCCACATCTTGTTTTAATCCAAATTTATAGTCCTGTGTTGTCATCCTATAACAAAGTAAACATCATGGCGCCAAAAACAAGAAACAGAAACAATACAAAACATACAGGAACCAACTCTTCCCTGTCAACAGCAGAAAATGTAACACTCATGGTGCACCTGCCAAAGCCTTTACCCTTCAAAATAGTGTCCTTTGTAACATTGCACAACACTCAAGCTCATGCAAAACAAATTTATGAAAAAGTAATCTACCCACATTTTAACCCCTTCGGTGCTCAGGACGGCCCCCGGCCGTCCGACGTCACAGTGGGCGTGTGCGGAGGACAGCCGGGTGCCGTCCGAAACACGCCCACTCATTAATTCTCCCGCACAGCGGGAGAATTCGCGCAGCGCCGAAGGGGTTAAAAGTTGAACACAAAGAAAACATGCCATTCGAGTTACCGTAACACATAGTTTAACAGCCTCTTGAAGAACACAGTCAATAAGAGTCTAAGAGTTCTATGTTGTCAATGTCAAGTAAGGAAAGGATGGAAGATGTCAGTAGTCCTCCCTTCTGGCCATGAATTCTGCCACCCTTGACTCCCTTCACACTTCTTTATCTGTTTCACACAAAGAGCCTTTCTCCATTCATTAGGTCATTGTACCAGGCACCTGGAGAGGAAAGAAAAACACTCCAACCAAGTAAGCATTCACATTGAAGGTTAAACACTGCTAAATCCAACTGCTTAAAGCCTTTGATCAAGTTAGTAGAAGAATCAAGAGTCCAATACACGTTATAGCTGAATAAATGCTTATAAATAAACAGTCATGTTTTAAGAGTAAATGTATTTCTCATGATGTATGTTCCATTCTATAACAAAAGCAGAACATCTTCGTATAAATGAATATAAACTGCAACTTGCTCTTGCTAAAAGAAAAACATTATTGAACACACATATACAAATGTTGTGATTACATAGCATGTGCACTTCGTATGTAGTTTTAAGTGCACTTTTTTCTGCTGGATTACATTTTCACAAATACATAAGGCCTTAATATACATATGAGGCCTAACAAATAATAATGAGGGTAGAGTAAATTTTATGCTGCTCCAGAAGTACTCCAACAAAAACAAGATAAACCATATAGAAATAAAGTTACACATCACACTATGCATTGCAAGAGTTCAAGCCATCATTACTTGAGTTAACTATAACTGGTGAATTGCAGTAGTATTTTGAGTTTAAAATGTTGTGTTTTAGCTGAAATTTTCACCTAACTTTAACACGCTTTATTGAACTAACTCCAAAGTAAAATGAGATGACAAAGAAGTGCACAATTAAAAGACTTTGCCATGCACTGCAAATTACCTCCCATATTGCATCGCTCATGACATGTTCTATGACATCATTGATGAAAACACTGTGCATGGGAAGGCACAGGTTATAGTTGTGTTAGTGCACAAATTATAGTTACTTGAGATAACTATAATTGGTGAATTTCAGTGGTTTTGTTAGTTTAAATGACATTTCCAACTAACTATAACATCCCTTTAACCTTTGTTGGTGCCCACAATACACATGAGTATTGTGAGTATCAACATTTTGACATATGCAGAATTTGTAGCACATTTATTTTAGGTATAATGTGACTAATACGACAAAGGTTTGAATATCTGGATTTTGTGATGTAATTCTTTTCACCATAATATTTACAAATAGGCATAATTTGGAGCTCACAGTAAAGCACATGTACTGATTTTGCTAAAATGGGACAAATAAGCCAAGAGTTCAGATATGTGGACGCTGGTTCAACAATATTTATTGTAACAAATTGTTTGAAACTTGTCACCATTTATATTATATTTATGAAGTCCACATAAATATGGTGTCTGTAGATTATGCAATTACCTGGAAATCTATGCGATAAAGGTAATTCGCAGGCAGATGTTGTTCATAAGATTACTATCACTTTAAACATTACAGTCTGACTTTTGAAATAGATATACGTGATTAGCAACTTGTATAGTTATAATCAATCTATTTCATAAGAATAGGAATTGAGGTGGATGGTCATACTCAGAATACGGTTTACTAAACTTTAAAATGGCCTAAAAGTTGAATCTTGGGGGTATGGCAAAACTTCACATAATGACATGGACGCCCATCACAAAATCGTGCTTATTAATCTAAACAATGCCCTAAAAGTTGAATCTTGGCAGGATCGCATCGTGATATGATTTTAGTTCAGATAATCTTGATTTTGTATTGGGTCTTGAGTAGGATCTCCACCACTAGAACTCTTGTGACATAATTGGGCAAAATAGTGCTGATTAATATGAGGAAGTCTGTCATAGGGTAGGAATGAGTTGCTATATAAATTAGTACAGGGAAGGCTGAGACAATAGTTGCTTCATTTTGAATATAAAACTAATTGATTAATTTATTTTTCAACTAAAAGAATAGCATTTAAAAATACCAATTAATATGAACTATGTATTTTAAACTAATACATTTGTATAACTGACTAGTAATGAATCTTGGTTATTTGTATTTTTTTACCTTGGAGACATTATCATGTGACTGTTCATCAATATTGTTGTGAAAACAGAATGGCAGACGGATAACTGATCTCATTATGAAAATTATACATTTTTTTAGTATGTGACCAAAGTGATTTTTCATAACATAGTTTTAATAAGAAGTGCTGATTGGTATATCTTAATGCAAAGACATTATTTTTGTAAAAGGGATTAGGCTTACCCTATTCACTAACAACAGTACACTTTAAGATCTATATCTATAATGTATCCTAATGATTAATCAGAATTTGTTGGACCATACATATTTTACACTGGGTATACTGTGGGAACATGATTTGAGGTTGATTTTCTTGATCTTGCTCCTCTTAAACACTTTTGTCTTTCACCTTTCTAGGAAATTATAATTGAATCTTTGTGTAGGTGAATAGGGTTTTTGTATTAATCAATGATTCAAATAATTCAAGATGAATATAAACTCTAATACCCCTTAGAAATATATTGTGTATAAATCACTGATTAGGATGCAAAGTAAAAGCAGCAGATATTAAAAAAAGCAGATAAGTTAAAAACAATAACATCTTAGTAGCATGTTTAAGATGATAATATGCTTGGTCAAGAAATTCCATTTGTTCACTAATAAAGGAATTAGATTGTTCATTAAAACAGCATTTAGTGACCTCATCCATAGTCCTGACAATAGATTGCCGAAAATGTTCCATAATTATTTCTTTTGTACGTCTAATAACTTTGGACACAGGCAGATGATGTGATCAATAGATTTGTCCTTATAGCCACACCCATGCATTCCGTTTTTCCAGTGCAGCAGATATTCCATGTTCCTTCAAACTGGAAAATGTGTATATGCAATAGTCTGAATTGTAAGAATTTAATTGTTATGTAACCTTCCAATTTTGAACTGTTGTACGTTTGCCTAAAAGTAAAGTAGGAGCCTCAAACCAGTTCTAAGTGTTTGTATTTCAAAGATATCCCTAGTTCTTCTTCATTTCTATTTCCCAAGAGTATTTTCTTTGTTAATCTCTTGCATGTCGATGAGATCAGTTAATCTTTCAATTGTTTTTATAAGCAGTGGAAGATCCAATTCCCCCTTTTGTAAAGTTCTTTGGGGCATATTATCAAGGGCTGGCGGTATAATTATCGCCGCTTTAGCGTCCGTTTTCGGGCGAAAAGCGGCGATAATTATATCGCAATATCATCAAGGACACGCTAGCGCGTGTTTCCTTGATGTAGAGCCCGTTTTTTCACAGCCTCGCCTTGCATCGCTAATGAGATGCAAAGAAGGCGTGGCTGTGAAAACAACACAAGTTAATATCGCGAAGGCAGCTTCGCGATATTAACAAGGAGATGCAGCGATAAAAGAAATCGCGCTACCTCAGCTTTAACTCAGGAATTTAACGTCTGTTAAATTCCTGACTTAAGCATACTTTACATGGGAGATGGATTCTGCTGATACGACCACAGGGTCGTATCAGCAAGGTTATCGCCGTTTTCCATGGAACATCGCTGGAAAACCAGCGATGTTCCATGGAAAACAAGCTATCGCAGGAATAATTATCGCCATTGCGCTATGCGTTGTTAATAAAGCGCTAGCATGGCGATAATTATCTGCGGTAGCCGGCGATAACTATTCTCACGCTGTGAACGGCCAGCGATAATTATCGCTGGCCGTTGATAATATGCCCCTCAATTTTTAACTCATCTGTGAGCAGCCACTTTAATGTGTTGGAATTTGCCCGACTGCATTTGTATATAATTTAGTTTGACTGCTGTGTGGTGCACCCACAGTGATGACAGGTTCAATTCCAGGTAAAGTTTACTTTGTGGAGTCAAAGAACATAGTTCAAACAAGGATCTGAAGGCTTGCATATAAAATGTTTCATATTGGTTGCTATTTTCATACAGAAAACAGATGAACCGTAATGTAGTGATGGTATATTTTTTGCATTTAATACGTTAATTAATGGATCTATCCTCCATCCTCCTAAGATCCTGGAGAACCTTTTAATGGATTTGGTAATTATGTCTGATTTACATTTATTTATTTGAATATGCGACGTCTGCTTCAGCATCTCATCAATAGTTATACCAAGGTACTCATAGGGCCTTACTTTCTCAATTTTTACATTACCCATTTGCCATGATTGTTATGTGCTGCCTTTCCCAAAGCACAATACTTTAGAGTTTGAGTGGTTGACCATGACATTGTAACACTGCATTCATGAAGTCTTGATAACTAGCACTGGAGACCTTTAGCTGTCAGTGACAAAAATTACCAGGTCATCCACACAATCTTTGTATATTAAATTGTAATCCATTTTTAATTTTAAAGAAATGATTAATCTATTCTTGGGTGTAAATAATGTTAATTTGTATCTTATTCTACAGCCCTGAAGACGTTCCATAGTGTTTAAAGGAACAAACTGCATTGGCTGTAAATGTGTGCTTTGTTTGATATTTGTTTAACAAATAAAGAAGCACTATTAATGATAAACTTGAATATTTTTTTACCTTTGGAGTCTGCTCTCTTCCACATGGATCAATAGTTTACTCTGCATAAGGTTGCAGTGGTGCCTGTAGCAGTTGAATACAGGGAAGAGAAGTACAGGGGATAATTTTACTCTAAGAGCTAATCAGGAGTGTGCTAAATTGCTGTTTTGCCTCAGCAACTTGTATTCTGTATCGATAACGTCACTTTAACCTTTGTTTTTTTTGTGAATTTCCAGGTTTTTTTCTTTCAACGTATAGTCATATTTTACTAGAACACCAAACTATGCCATCCTCCATGCTGCACATGGCATTTGTCCATGCATGGCGATGGGTTGGTGTGGGGTTGGCCACAGGGCGGCCCTGAACCAACCCCCCTGCGGGTGGACAACCCCCAAACACCAATGGACACCAATCCCACTGGGCACCCCCGCAAAGTCCTGGGGGTCCGAATACCCCTACCCTGCCTCTTTATACCTTATTTTTGTAGGACACAAGGACCCAGGGGCATATTTACAAGCCCCTTGCGCCACTTTTGCGCCGCCGTTGCGTCACGCATGTGACGCAGCGGCGACGCAAACCATGCGCCGTGTTGCGCAATATTTACAACGTGACGCATCTAGGGAGATGCGTCACGTAGTAAACCCCTGCGCCACATGAAACCTGCGTCAGGTTTCATGTGGGCGTTCCTGCGCAGGGGGGGCGTTCCGGCGCAGGGACGCCTCGGAAAAGTGACGCAGTGAAATCTACGAGATTTCACGCAGTCACTTTTCCGACTCTGGTGCGTCAAATCCTTACGCCTGCTTGAAGCAGGCATAAGGATTGACGCACCATGTTAGGGATAGGGAAGGTTGGCACAGTGCTGGAGTTGCGTCGCGCTTGCGACACAACTTCAGCACTGCGCCAACCTTTCGCCGGCAGATGCGTCACGCATCTGCTTATCCTTGCGCCACGATGCGCCGCATTGTAAATGCGGCGCATCGGAGGTGGCACAAGGGTTAACTTGCGTGACGCATTTTCCCTGGCGCATCCCTGCTGATTTGCAAGGATGCGCCAGGGAACGTAAATATGCCCCCAAGTCCCCGCATTCTGGAATGGTGGGTGCAACACATATGATCAAATTGCAGCCAGCCAATCAAAATGCGAGCTCCCACAGGACATGCAGTAGTCTCTTGCCCTTGTGGGACTGAGGCAGCCAACGGGAAAAAAGCCCTCTAAGCCAATCGGTATGCACTATTTTTTAAAGTGGTACCCCTTTTTTCTTGGAGACCACACTTGATGGATCACCCTGAAACTTTCCAGGAAGGAACTGGGGCTATTGAACTTTTTTGGGAAAGTTTTGTGAAGATTCGTCAAACAGCACCAAAGTTATTAGCAAAACAAAAAAACATTTCCTATGGTAACGAGGTTCTAACTATAACTACACAGTGGCGACTGCCATTGTCTAATAAGCACATATAAAATAATGTCTTTTGTAGTCAACCACAAACATTTGCAAGAAAAGCCAGGTTGAGTAAAAGAGATGGTTTGCAGATTCGATTCAACTGGTGAAGGACTACAAAAATATGAGACATACAATACTTGCCAAATATGTCAGCAAAATAAAAATAAGAAGAGAAATCCAAGTGATCAACATTAATAAGAAATCACTTCAATGATAAAAGAAATGTATCAGTTCTTTAAATATAGGGACAGATTAAACATGGCAAGAAGAGATTTTGCATTACTGAAGATGTAAACTAACCCTGGGCGTAGTTTGCGTAGTAGCACTACACATAGCTATGCGAAGTACATTTTGAATTACACTTTGGGCATAGTGCGTAGCTGTGTGCTTGACTGCACTGTACAATAATTGCCAAAAGCATCTTGCACAGTGCAAGTTAAGATAACATAAGTATCTCTGTCTTTATATGCTAAAATGCATATATTCATTTCACAAAAATGAAAACGATAAATTAACAAGCAGTGAGAGAGGTGATGATTTTGGGATCCTCCCTAACCTAGGGAGAGAACCAAGCAGATGCCTTGAAAACAAAAAGCACATCTTGTTGAACGATTCGGTGGTGGTCCCATCCTCTTACGACCACCCCAAGCACAGTTATTGGCAAAAATACAATCCCAACCAAAGGCCCTGCAAAGCATTATGGGACGAGATTAGCAGTGGGCAGTGAATATTATAGTATCCAATATCAAAATAATTCTACAAAGAGCTGCAGTTCAACTAGTTGTTACTAGATGTCCCTCACGAGTCAAATGCAAAAGCATTGAAATTATTATTACATCAAGCTGCAGTTCCACTAGTCGTTACTAGATGTCCCTCACGAGTCAAATGCAAAAGCTTCATGAAAGGGTTTCAATGCCTTCATGTTCAACAGAATCAACCATGTTTAGAACATTGAGCTCATTGGGCTAATATCTGATACTATTTTCTTATTATTTAAGGCCAGACCATCATTTAATCACGTTGTTTAAAAAAAAGTCTACTTATGCTTGACAACTGACTGAATATCAGTAAAATTATATTTTCTTATACATTTCATTCTGCATAAAAGCTCTATGAAAATGTAATTACAAGAATTCTTTGACAAATCATACCATGTGCAAGAAGTCATCAAGAAGTCATCAAGCCCATTGATCTGAGTGCTCTTGAGGATGACAAGACATTATCATGCATCCTGCACCTGTATCTTAAACGCTCTAAAGAAATATGGATTTCATCAAATGTCATATGGTCAAAGCACTATATAGGCCTCATAAAGTCCCAATTTATATTAATGTCATCCAACCCCTTATCCACCCTTTGGTCTGCAAAGATGTCCACATTATCTATTTGGGCACATATTGAGCTTGGACCTGGACATAATAAGTTGAGCAGATTGTTTTATATGCATCATAATATAGGTATATTAGTATATCTTAATGAAGAGGCGCATCACAGCAGAACAACAAGGCTACTGTTCTGTCATTAATGTAAATCTGCAGATGTCAGAGGATAGAACTATTTAAGTAGGCGAGAGAGCTATAATTAGGGCCCAATTCACAAACTGCATGTTGTAGTACATAAAATAGTGCCTCAGAGGACTACTAACCTTACTACAAAATGCAAGTCACAAATCTTCTCGTGGAGATGCCCATCTCTGTCTTGCCAGTCTTTTGTGTGTGAAGATCCCCACCCTGATGACTAATATCCCTGCACATGTAAGTTTCCTATTTAGTAGAAAGTGTGGGAGGGACCATGGGAGTCACCGACCTGGTCACCTAACATTATCCCTGTCATGTTGGCTGGGATGGCTTTGATGAAAATGCTGCCACGAGTGCAGCGTAAAGACTTTTAGCAAAACTGAAATGTTGGGATGCCACTATGTTTTTGGCATTTTGCAGTGCCAAAATCAAAGGCCAAGACACACAGGCAGATTTTTCCTATGTGTGGGTTCATGACATTATTTTCCTGTTCATGATCACTAGGCATACCTTGGTGATAGCGGACAAGAAAGAAAGCCACTTTGAATGGCAGCACGTGCCAGCTTTCACATGGGGAGTCAGCTGACACTCTACAATGGAAAACCAGTAGTTCCCTTACTTTTAAATGAATTAGGGATTTGCAAGTTTGGTAACATGGGAATATTGCCAAAATACAAACATTATCACTTCTTACCAATCTCAAATTATCAGCTTAATTTTGAAGTTGACCTTCTGAAGACAGAAGCTACCATGCTGACCTTTACAGTGGGCAAAAGCCAAATTGTTAACAAAGAAAGTGAGAGATGTTAGAGTCCCTAAAGTCTCTGAAAGTGAAAGGTTTTTTGTAAAACAATCCGACAGCACTTATTAATAAAGAAAATATAGGGGCATATTATCAAGGGCCTTATCTCCGCTTTTTTGGCTTTAAAAGCCAAAAAGTGGAGATAATGTTTTCGCCCTATGAACAAGAGGGTGATAACATGCATTAGCGCATGTTAGCACCCTTTTACCCGACGCCTCCCTCTGCATCTCTAATGAGATGCAAAGTGGGCGTCACTGGGCAGAACAACCTTGTAAATATCGCTGATGTGCACATCGCGATATTTACAAGGAGGCCAGGCATTTTTGCAGATGTTAGTTTTTGGCGAAAACCGCGGTTTTCGCTAAAAACAACGTCTGCAAAAATGCTGACTTACCTATACTTTATATTGGAGGTGGATTATGCTGATACGACCACAGGGTCGTATCAGCAAGGTTATCGCCATTTTACATGGAACATCGCTGGAAAACCAGTGATGTTCCATGGAAAACAAGCTATCGCAGGAATAATTATCGCCATTGCGCTATGCGTTGTTAATACAGCGCTAGCATGGCGATAATTATCAGCGATAGCCGGCGATAACAATTCTCACGCTGAGAACGGCCAGCGATAATTATCGCTGGCCGTTGATAATATGCCCCATAATGTTTGTATAGAGATTCGCAATGCATTTACGCAGTTTGAAATGCTGTAAATAACAGATGTTACTATCACTCAATAATTTTTGACTAGATGATCTCCCAAAAGCAATCTGCTTGATGACAAAGGACACACTTTGACTTAATTGATCCTAAAGCCCCAAAATACTATTTATCTCAAAACCAAACAGTACTTCTATTGAATCTCCAAAAACTCAAGATGGCGAATCTCTTTTGGGCATATTTACAAACGCATGTATGAATACAGGAAGTAGAGCCATAGAAGTACTTTTTATGTACTCTTACAAGTCTTTGTGACTCAGCCTCGAAACAATAAACTACCTATAAATAAAAGTCCAAAGTGTGCAAAGTTCTTTCTATTTGTATTTATTATATATGATTTCTTCCTGAATATTCCCAATTTTGATGTTTTGTGGATAAGTATGCTATAAGTGTTCTACTTTACGTACTTCAAACCGTATTTGTGAATACACTCCACAGCCATATCACTTTGTTGAAAGTGCTAACCTTATAAGGACATGATGCTAAATATGGTTTTTAAGTATTAGACAATTAGCAATCACGGGGCAAAACATATTATATGATATCTAGCAAATTTGTCTTTTCTACGGCAGTACCACTATGTTTTCAACCTCCACAGACCCTATTTTTGCTGGTATTATGAGTCTGTGCACTGTGTACTTGCAGTTCTCTGCCACAGTGCATGTGCTCTGTCCCTAAAACGGTACTAGTGAATTGGTTACACCTAATTGGTTTATTTACCTCTCCAGTATTTGCACCAGTGTCATGCAGGCTAATATCATATGTCATGTGAGCTGCAGTGTAAAGGTAAGGTATGTGAATATCTTGGTACAATAATACTGGCATTAAAATACCAAGATTACAACATGATTACGGGGAAATTATCAAGGGATGGTATATTTTTAATGTAAAAAATTATAATGTAAAAATATTACATACTTTGGTATATTGTATTTAATCTACTTTTAAAGTATTATTATTTATTTTAGCTGTGAGTTTTCTATAACATACTTATTAATTTATTGTTATTTGTTTCAATTGTTCTGACATTAATATTTTGAATGAGGGAATAGGTGGTTAGTGTTATGATTGTTAATCTATTTTATATGGGATTTAATTAATATATTTATTTTTTCAATATAGTTTGATGGAAAATTGATATAGATTATTATTATTATTATTTATGTGTTGTGTGGTTTATAGTTGGATTAATAGAGTAGCTTTTTATATCAAGTTAAACAATGTATTTAATTACAATAGTCTGTATAATCAGTTTAATAATATGATTATAAATTATTTTAAATAAATATTTAAATACATTGTTTTATATATTACAATGACTATTGGGGGTTCAGCTGATTATCATAGGTGTTCAGGGGATACATTTTAACTGACACATTTATTTTAATACACTTCAATCTGTAGTATTTTCTTGGAGGTTCTATGTACAATTGTATATAATTGTAAAAAATTAAAAATGAAATTTAATTTAAAGTGTGAACGTCTTTAAAAATAGATTTCTTCCATTGTCATTCTTATTAGCAGTAAATGTATTGAATTCAGTGTAAAAACTTAATAGAGCTTTTTAAAATAATTAAATATATTCAAATCTAAAAATGTGAAGATAGTTTTTATAATTTTCTATTAATAATAGCATTTAAAAAAAATTTGATCCCTTTTCAAATTTATATACATATTTCATATTAGTTAGGGTAATAGTGTAAATATGTTTGTAAAACATTTGAATTATTTAACAACAACTGGGGAATATATAATTATAGATTTGCATCATGATTCACATTTTTTAGGAAGTTCAAAATGTATATTATTTTCAACATATTACTGAAAAGTGCATTACAGTACTAGATGACACACAAACAAGATTTTTTTCAATAATGTTTGTAATATAGAGGTAGAATAATTAATTCCACACCTTTGAATATATATGTATGTTCCCCATGTTTGTGTGATTGAGAATTGAATAGTAAGTCTGACGCACTGTAATATATTAAATTTCTCCAATGTTTGTTGAGCTTGAGTTAGAAAAGTTATTTGAATTCCTCTATTTACAGACACTTTCCTGGATATTTGTTGGACGGAAGTGAGAATAATAAATGTGACCCTATCTAAATATATATAGTTTTTATTGGACTAGAGTTAGAACAATTAATCTTCCCCATCAAAGTATATGCCCTTTCCTAAATCTTTCTTTGACTGCCATTAGTATATTCAATTCAGCCTACCTCCCCCCAAATATATGTATTTTTCCCAATATTTGTTGGACAGGAGTTAGCATACAAAATCCGACCACCTACAAATATATGCAGTTTCCCCAATGTGTTTTGGACTGGAGTTAAATCAGTAATTCCGCCCCCTCTCAATATATGCACATTCCCCAATGATTATTAGGCTAGAGTTAGAATAGCAGCCTGCCCCCTCCAAATACATGCACACTTTACAATATTTGTGCGACCGGAGTTAGAATAAAACACCTGAACCCCTCCAAATAGATACACTTTTCTCAATATTTCTTGAACTGAAGATAGAATAGTAAATATGACCCCTCCAAATATATGCCCTTTCCCCATATGTTTGTTGGAATGTAGTTAGAATATTGGAATTGAACCACCTCAAATATATGCATTTAGCAGAATAACTGTTGGCCTGGAGATAGAGGGGCCGATTCCGATCTCGGTCGGAGGCGCACCCAATACCATTCGGTCGGGAAAAAAGCCATGCGAAAGCCTGTTTCCCGACCGATCCGTACAGCACACCGAACGAGTAAGTACGATGCGCACAACAGCACAGAATCCGGCCGAGCCGTACTCACCCAAACCAGGTCCTGTTCCCCAACCGAGGCAAATCCGGAAACGCAGAATCGAGTCGCACGGAAGGGAAAATGCAGCTCCGTCCGGCCGAACGAGTACGATGCGCTTCCCGTACGCGCCGAACCCGTCGCTACGCACGGCACGTCAAAGCATCCAGGAGAGGCGTAGATAAGCTCCGATTCGCGCCACAACACGATCCATGGCTACGAGACGAACACGCCAGCGACGAGGACGAGGCGAAGCGACGAGGACGAAGCGACGAGGACGACGCGAAGCAACGAGAAGGACGAACGACACGAACCAACCATGAATCCCTTCGTCCCGATCATACCAATATTCTACATTTACTACCGGAACAGGCACGGACGCGTACGGCGCAGAAGGTAAGTCAGACACCAACCACAAAACACATACAACACGTACACGACACATCACACACACACAGAGGGATGCAGAATATACTTACACCAGCAACAGCAGCACCATAGGGGCGGGATGCCCATCACCAATGCCACATATGCACACAGGGGCCTGAATGCGCACCACCACCCCTACCCAGGGGGGGCTGGATGCCTACCACTACTACCACTCTTAGCCAGGGGGCTGGATGCCTACTACCACCCTCACCCAGGGGGATGGATGCCTACCACTACTATCACCCTTAGCCAGGGGGCTGGATGCCTACCACTACTACCACCCTTAGCCAGGGGGGCTGGATGCCTACCACTACTACCACCCTCACCCAGGGGGGCTGGATGCCTACCACTACTACCACCCTCACCCAGGGGGCCGGATGCCTACCACTACTACCACCCTTAGCCAGGGGGGCTGGATGCCTACCACTACTACCACCCTTAGCCAGGGGGCTGGATGCCTACCACTACTACCACCCTTAGCCAGGGGGCTGGATGCCTACTACCACCCTTAGCCAGGGGCTGGATGCCTACCACTACTACCACCCTCAGCCAGGGGGCTGGATGCCTACCACTACTACCACCCTCAGCCAGGGGGGCTGGATGCCTACCACTACTACCACCCACACCCAGGGGGTTGGATGCCTACCACTACTACCACCCTCAGCCAGGGGGGCTGGATGCCTACCACCACCCTTAGCCAGGGGGCTGGATGCCTACCACTACTACCACCCTCAGCCAGGGGGGCTGGATGCCCACCACTACTACCACCCTCACCCAGGGGGGGCTGGAAGCCTACCACCACCCTTAGCCAGGGGGGGCTGGATGCCTACCACTACTACCACCCTCAGCCAGGGGGCTGGATGCTCTACTACCACCCTTAGCCAGGGGGCTGGATGCCTACCACTACTACCACCCTCAGCCAGGGGGCTGGATGCCTACCACTACTACCACCCTCAGCCAGGGGGCTGGATGCCTACCACTACTACCACCCACACCCAGGGGGGCTGGATGCCTACCACTACTACCACCCTCAGCCCGGGGGGCTGGATGCCTACCACCACCCTTAGCCAGGGGGCTGGATGCCTACCACTACTACCACCCTCACCCAGGGAGGGCTGGATGCCTACCACTACTACCACCCTCAGCCAGGGGGGCTGGATGCCTACCACCACCCTTAGCCAGGGGGCTGGATGCCTACCACTACTACCACCCTCAGCCAGGGGGGCTGGATGCCTACCACTACTACCACCCATACCCAGGGGGGGCTGGATGCCTACCACTACTACCACCCTTAGCCAGGGGGGGCTGGATGCCTACCACTACTACCACCCTCAGCCAGCGGGGGCTGGATGCCTACCACCACCCTTAGCCAGGGGGCTGGATGCCTACCACTACTACCACCCTCAGCCAGGGGGGCTGGATGACTACCACCCACCCCCAGGGGGGGCTGGATGCCTACCACTACTACCACCCACACCCAGGGGGGGCTGGATGCCTACCACCACCCTTAGCCAGGGGGGGCTGGATGCCTACCACTACCACCACCCTTAGCCAGGGGGGCTGGATGCCTACCACTACTACCACCCTCAACCAGGGGGGCTGGATGCCTACCACTACTACCACCCACACCCAGGGGGGCTGGATGCCTACCACTACTACCA
Source organism: Calotriton arnoldi (assembly GCA_963921515.1). Lineage (NCBI taxonomy): Eukaryota > Metazoa > Chordata > Amphibia > Caudata > Salamandridae > Calotriton > Calotriton arnoldi. The sequence continues at coordinate 9,933 of CAWUFW010023887.1, read as the reverse complement.
CCCTCACCCAGGGGGCTGGATGCCTACCACTACTACCACCCTCAGCCAGGGGGGCTGGATGCCTACCACCACCCTTAGCCAGGGGTGCTGGATGCCCAACACTACTACCACCCACACCCAGGGGGGCTGGATGCCTACCACTACTACCACCCTCAGCCAGGGGGCTGGATGCCAACCACTACTACCACCCCCACTCATAGGATGGACAATGCATGATACAACCAGCACACCACAACCTAGGGAATGCAAGAAGAAGACATCCCCCAACACCATGACAAGCGTGTGTAGACTGTGTCAAATGCCTACAACACCGAACATGACTTTGAACATACAATGTGACCCCCTAGCACATGTGCCACACATATATGTGTGTGGCACCCACAATGCAAGCAGGCCATGACCATTGTGGCAATGGGGTCCAAACCCCCATCATCACAGTGACCAAAATGTAAGTGTGGGGTCCATAGCTGAAGCACATTTTGAACATTGTGGCAATGGGGTCTAAACCCCCATCACCACAGTGACCAAAAGGTAAGTGTGGGGTCCATAGCTGAAGCACATTTTGAACATTGTGGCAATGGGGTCCAAACCCCCATCATCACAGTGACCAAAATGTAAGTGTGGGTCCATAGCTGAAGCACATTTTGAACATTGTGGCAATGGGGTCCTAAACCCCCATCACCACAGTGACCAAAATGTAAGTGTGGGGTCCATAGCTGAAGCACATTTTGAACATTGTGGCAATGGGGTCTAAACCCCCATCACCACAGTGACCAAAAGGTAAGTGTTGACAAAGAAAGAGGTGCAACTGCCAAACTGCATGGATGATTCCTGGTCACAGAACAAAACACATCAGTGGCAAAGTAGTGTATGTGTCCCATTGCAACATAAATTGGGGAGCCAAATACTGCAGTGCAAATAAGACATACCTTTGGCCATGTGCAGACAAACAACACCCATGGGGGCTGACACCGTCAACAATCATCAATGACACAATGACAGAAGTGACCATCAGAATGCAGACCCACATATTTGCACCAATGGGCACACAAATGCAGATACCCTGTGGAGACTGCAGATGTGAGGTGAACAGATACCATACCATGGCAGCAATGGGACACACAAACCATGATCATTGTGCTGACCGATGACCTAGGAGTCCCAGGGACAGCAGGAGAAACCCACAAAACTACATACAGCCAATGGCACACCCAAGATATGCCAATGCAGGGGTGCAGATGCACAAACACAAACAGGCAGACCCACACTGCACATCATACACAACAGGTGAGGGGGGGGTGCCAGTGTCCCCCAGGCAACCACACAACACATGAGGAGACCTGAATACCAATCATACAGATGTGCATACAGTGCCACACAAAGGTAACTCATGGATCCAAATCCCCTATGTGGGCAAGCAGGCATTGTCAGATGAGAGGGAGCACAAATCACACATGTCACACAGGCACGTAGGGACAGCAACTGACACAGCAAGACACAGACACACCACAGCACCACCCCCAGGGCCCCCACAATGTGGTGACCCTGGGCTGCATTACAATCCCACTGTGATGACAAAGCTAAATGTGGTTCACACTGTGAACCACAGTCATGTGTCCTGAGCAACTAACTACCATCACACCTACACAAGCACAAATCAATCAGCATGGCCAGTAAGCCAAGGCCAACATGGAGGCAGGGGCCTAGCCGGGCAACAACTCTCATCTGCACACACTCAACACCACACACCTCGACCTCCAACAATGTGCAGCAGTGAAGTACACATGCACTGGTGACATTGCACATGCACTCATGACTATTCCAGGGTGGTGGGTGGGAACCAAGGTGCAGAAACACATCACACATGGCCACTCAACAAGACTCCTGAATGTCTGACACACTGCACACTACGCTGTACATGGACATGACGGCAATACCACACCAACCAATGGGATCCCAGCCACAGTCACACACCAATGAAGAAGCCAAGGTCACCCACAAAGAACACACATAGACAACAACCAACATTGCAGCCCGGACCCTGAGGAGTGCCAGCAGTCACACACACAACGTGTCACAATCACTGAAAGATAACACAAACTGGAAATCACATGACAGGGGCAAACAACAAGTGCCAAGGGAAACCTGACTGTGACCCATCTGCGTCTGCACACAAACTCAGCCCTGACAGCAAACACACCTATGGGTGACACCCTGATGACCAGTAATGTGCCATGCACCCACATCACAGAGAACCCAGGGAGAAGACTTTGGGGGAACATAGGTCAACTCAGCTAGCATCACAAACAGGTACAACACTAGGGATCACAGCATGCACAGCTAAACGGAAGTGAACACACAGACATGCACATACAACACACACCTTGGGCGCAGGCAATGTCACAGGAGTACACACTGCCATGAGGGGACTCCACTCCTGTGTGAGGAAAGCTGTGCCATATGTTGCCTCAGTAGGGCCCCATCATGTCAGCTGAGCACTTGGTCACACAATCAACAATTAGCACCAAATGAAGGCTCCCGTCACATCAGCCTGGTCATGGGAGTGCCAACGAAATCATCAGCACAGATCCAACACACTTGTATAGCAATGTTGCACTGACAACACAGATGAGTCCTTCCCCATTGATGCCCAAACCTGCATGTCCACTGGAGATGGCCACACGGTCAGGGAAGTAGACAAATTGAACAATGGCAGGCACAACAGATGTGCAGGGGTGGAAGCCACAGATGAGAAATAGCCAATCTAAGTAGGAAATCCCATTGCCAAATACTGAACACATGACACCCTCAGATGCTGCTATGGATGACATGGATACACCACAGGATAGGACACATTCCCCCTGGACCACATGGGTTCCTGCACAGTAACACTTCATTATCATGAGATCAAATATCACCATCACTGCAGCAAGGGCATGGTTAGCATCATCAACATCATGTACATCAGAAGCAAAAGCACTAGAGAACAGAAAGTTGCTTTAATCAGCATATGTGGCATTAAAAGTAGAAGTCCGGTAGAAAATTAACAAAGGCCAATGGCCAGTCCATCAACAAAGTCACAAGTGGGTGACAGTGGCAGATGCCACCCTACACATGCCTGCACAAAACCAGGGACAATCCACTAGGAGGGGCAACCGGGGGGGGTAGGCCAGGCACCGCAGGGACAGGATCAGGGCTCACCAGGAGGAAGCAGGGAAGGGGTGGTGGGTGCTGGAGAGCCAGTGACAACTGCAGTGGAGGTGTCTGACATGGTGTGTGCCGGCACAACTGGGGGCATGACTCAGATGTTGTGGGTGCCGGCACGACTGCAGTGGACCCTGCAGATGGAGTGGACAGGTCCGCCACTGCAGTGCCCAAGTCAGACAGGGTGGTAGTGGACTCCACTGCAGTGCCTACCACCAGGGGAGGAGAATGGGGAACAGGCAAGGTGGGCTGGACAGAGGGGAGGACACCCTCACCACATCAGTGGCACAGACAAGCGCAGCGGGGGTGTGGTGCCGGGAGAGCAAGTGCCAGGGGAGAAGGCCGGATCCTCTTGGGGATGGAATATCTGTGGGTGGGGGAACCTGGGGCAGGGTGTGGTGGGGGCACCTGTGGAGTGGGGGCCTGAGGGATGGAGGAAGGAGCCCTGGTGCTTGAGCTGCAGGGCGGCGGCGGGGTCTTGCTCTTACCACTCCGGGGGACTTGCGGGTGGGGGCCTCAGTCTGTCTGCGCCTGGGGAGGGTGTCCGGGGGCGGGGGCACTCTGCTCCGTGTGGGGGGCTTCCTCTTCCCCCTGGATGCTGGAGCAGCTGGATCGGAGGGGAAGAGGCCGAGGTCACTGAGGAAGAGGCGCTGGGTCTTTGGGGTTGCAGGTGAGGCAAGGGAGGGTGTTTTGGAGGGAGAGGCAACTGAGGACTGCGCAGTGCCCGTGGATGCGTGTGTGTGTACCAGGGCCCCATCCCCTGTGAGTCTGGTTTCAGTCCCCTGACTGTGCGTGCGTGTGCGTTTTGTTTGTGGCGTGTGTGTCTGTGTGCTGGACGTGTGTGTGCTGGTGTGTGCCTGTGCCGGTGTGTGTGTGCTTGGGATGGGTAAGGTGCTGGGGAATGTGGATGGAGCAGAGGCAGGAGGGGTGAGGGACTGTCTGAGGAGGGACACTGCTGCCGTCAGGGAGGAGTCCATGGACCTATTGCCCCTCTGTAGGTCAGACATGCCCGATGAGATGCCCTCCATGAACGACACCAGCTGAGTCAACAGAGCGGTGTGCGCATGGAGGACACTCAGCATGGCTGTCTGCCCTACATGGAGCTGGCGAAGGAGGTACACAGACTCCTCACTCAGGGCAGCAGGGGACACAGGGGCAGGGGTGCGGTGCCTGGCCCAAAGGAGACACGCTCCCGAACATGGGAGCCTCCACGGACCTGGGGAATGGGAGCCGATGGGAGGGCGGTGGTGGTGCTGGTGGTGGCGGGGACAGCAACACTAGCTGGGGTGTGGTGGCTGCTGACACCCACCTCCATAAGGGAGTCATCCTCCGAGTTGCTCTGGTCCTCAGCTGAGGTGGATGGTGCTGAGGACTCCTCGGTGTGGCTCCCCTCGCCCTCCGTGCCACTGGGTCCCTCCGACCACTCCTCGGCTGCTGACCCAGTCTGGCTCTCTGGCTCCTCCTGGTCCGTGGAGCTGTCCCCTTCCGTGGCCGTGGATGTATCTGCAAACAATGGGGAAACAGACAGACATCAGTCACCTGCACCAAATGCACACACCACTGTGAGCACAGCACATTACAGAGCAAGCCCTGGCATCATTAGTTGTACATTGCTAAAAGTGCCCTGACTGAACAGGAGAAGCCAATTGTCAGTCTGATGCCAAGCATGGCACTCACATCCCACATGGCCTTGCACCCATCTGTCTGATGTCTGTTGGATTGCAACACCCCAGTGTGGACACATGCACCAAGTACACAGTAGTTGGACAGTGCAGAGGACACGGTGTGGCATGTGGACATGCACACATCACAGCTCTTGCCACTGAGTCAGTACAGGTTTCCAGATGAAAGGGATGCCCAGAGTCAAATAGGAAATGCATGTGATGCATACCAGCGACAGACACCATGATGCACCCATGTCCTGATAGCCATCGCCACAATGGTGTGCATGTAGCACATGTCACTCCCCTGCAGGATCACCAATAAGTAGACACATGCCATGGCAGAGGCATGACTGCTAAGTCATACATCACTGTCTCAGTGATGTATGACTTGGCAGCCAGACAACAACACTATGCACTGTGTCACAATAGTAGGTCATGGGTAATGCAAGTCCTGGAGCTGCACAAGTGCACATGTACATCCCCCACACAACACATCATCTTAACCCTCATCTGTCCAGGTCATACCTATTGGACATATGGGAGACCTATGACACTACCCTCTGAACCTGAGCCCCTCACAATCTGCTGTGAATGGGGAACAGCTGCCTGAACTTCACATTCGCATACCCCAGTCTGCACGGGCAGCTGATCAAACACCTATGTGACACACAAGTATCGTCTCCTATGGTCACATCTCCAGGGGCATGCTGAGCCCCTACCAAGAAACACCCTGCAGTCCTGGCAACTAATCCACAGCACACTGACACAGAGGCAGACACCTGAGGGGTCAAATCACTGCGCACAATGTGTCAGCTGATACACAGGAGTGGGAGTACAGAGTGCATTGCATGGCCTGGAGTAGGCATGACTGTCCTGCTCCACATGAATGAGGGATGAGCCCTGGACAGTGGATAGCTGGCTATGTATGTGTGACACACGTAATCTGCACACTCCTGGGGCCCAAACATTGTTCCCACCCGCTGCATGGGCGTGTGCCACATACCCCAGGCACATGTGGTGGCTCAGCACAGCAAGTGGACCGCATATCAAAGCAACACGCAGATTACATGTCCGAACACAGGCGTAGTGTGAACAATGGACCCACCCATGATGCCCACAACAGAGTTAGGGAAACAGATGCTGTCCCCCACCTTTAGTGAAGCAAACTGCAAGGACACAGTCCCAAGTGACACAATTCCCTGAATGTAAGGGCCACACCTGGGTATCAGATGAGCAGTGGGCAGTGCACAATAGAGGGACATGGCTCCTGGACAACATGACTGCTGCACTGTGGCAGTTGAACCAGGCCAGAGGAGGGCACACAGCATGTAATACAGAGTTCACAGTGCAGTCTTTGACTCACCCCCTCCTTGCTGCTGTCTGGCCTTCAGCTGCCCATCCAGGTCTGGAAACACCACCGCCAGGATCTGGAGCATGTGGGGGTCAGGGTCCGTGTTCCGCCCCTCCTGCGAGGAGGCGACAGCTTCAGCTGGACCCGTGCAATCCTCCGGGTCCAGCCCCGAAGGTCCTGCCACCTCTTCTGGCAGTTGCGGATCCGGCGCTTGTAGACCCCCACGGACCGGACAGCCCGGACGATGTCCTTCCAGATCTCCTGCTTCCGATGGGCATTAACCTGTCAGGATGACAAAGTGAAAAGGCCATTACTACACATGCAACATATCCGTGCATGACACAGTTGTATATACATGTCTCAATCACAGGGGCACATGATGTACACAGGCAGTGCAAAGCTGCCCATGGACAGTTTGCCAGACGTCACTACATGGTATCATTGCATGGGAAGTAAAACCTTGTTCAAATGCACTGTCACTGCACCATACCTGTCCAGTGCATGTCACTACACACTATGGGGGTGACAACTACTCAGTGAGCCTGCTAGCAAGTGGCGTGCAGACTTTCAGCCTTGCTAGTCAGACAATATGCACATTCAGAAAGGCAGTGCACAGAACACTCACCTGCTCCCCTGGTGTCCCATACAGCTTGCTGTACTGTGGAAGTAGGCTGTCCAGCAGGGCCTGGTTCTCCTCAAGGCTGAAGGCTGGGGCTCTCTCCACAGTACGTGCCATTGCAGGGTCCAGAGGGGCAGAGACAGCAGCAGTGCAGTGGCAGATGTCGTCCTGGAGCATGTAGTGCAGGCAAGTGAGCTCTCAGGGGAACAGCCAGCAATATATATGTGCTGGAGAGGCAGATACTGTCCCTTGTGTCCAAAGTGATAGGTCCAAGTCGTTTGCATCTTCTGAATCTGGCCAATCCATGGAATAGCAGCACCAAAACACGCCCACAGCATCCTTCAAATCTTCAACTTCATGACATACATGATTTTGCAACATTGTTGTGGGTGACCAACTGAATTTCCAGCAACCGACTCGTTCGAAATTCGAAAACGCGTCCGTTGCCAGGCAAGGCCATTGTCAATGGGTGCGCACCGATCGGTCCATTGCGGTACAACGCGTACAGGGTACAACGCGTACCCGCACATTGAATGCAATGGGCCGCCGGGCACCGATCGGTCCATTGCAGTACAACGCGTACAGGGGCACAACGCTGTACTGCCGCACACATTGAATGCAATGGGCCGGCCGGGGGCACCGATCGGTCCATTGCAGTACAACGCGTACAGGGTACAACGCGTGCCACGCACACATTGAATGCAATGGGCCGGCCGGAGGCACCGATCGGTCCATTGCAGTACAACGCGTACAGGGTTACAGCGCGTGCAGGGTACAACGCGTACCCGCACATTGCATGCAATGGGCCGGCCGGGGGCACCGATCGGCCCATTGCAGTACAACGCGTACAGGGTACAACGCGTACAGGGGTACAACGCGTACCCGCACACATTGCATGCAATGGGCCGGCCGGGGCACCGATCGGTCCATTGCGGTACAACGCGTACAGGGGACAACGCATACCCGCACACATTGAATGCAATGGGCCGGCCGGGGGCACCGATCGGTCCATTGCAGTACAACGCGTACAGGGGTACAACGCGTACAGGGTACAACGCGTACCCGCACACATTGCATGCAATGGGCCGGCCGGGGGCACCGATCGGTCCATTGCGGTATCAATGCGTACAGGGGTACAACGCGTACCCGCACACATTGAATGCAATGGGCCGGCCGGGGGCACCGATCGGTCCATTGCAGTACAACGCGTACAGGGGTACAACGCGTACAGGGGTACAACGCGTACAGGGGTACAACGCGTACCCGCACACATTGCATGCAATGGGCCGGCCGGGGGCACCGATCGGTCCATTGCGGTACAACGCATCACTGTACATGTGACTGGCATATGTCAGCATGCCTGTCTCAGATGGACATATGCCAGCCACAGATAGCTCCCAGGGAGTGAGGGGCACACCTACATCACAACAGCCTGCCCAAACTTTATCATAAGGCATGTAAGGCTGCATTTCCTATTGTGTGCATGTTGGTGTACATGTTGTCCTGTGGGTGTCACCTGTGGGCAGCCACCCCCAGGCTGTGCACGTGTTCATGGGGACAGGATCCTGGGTGTTACGTGTACATGACAACTGTGATGTGCAACTGTTCATATCTGTGCATGTGCCATGGTCACATTTCACGGTGGTGTATGTGTATGTCATGTCACATACCCCGTGAGTCCCATGTGGGACGGTATGTTTGAGCCAGGGTGTCCCAGTGGCACAATTGTGATGGTCCTCCACAGTCTTTGTGCATGTAGTGTTTACAATGTCTCTGATTTCATGTGCACAATGGGAGACAGTCTCCACATCCACTGTGTGTGTGCATGGACTTTGATGTTGTGCGTGTGTGTGTCACAGACGTCCATGTCTGTCCTGCCGTGGCAAGTGGGACCACCACCTGTGGGGGTCATGGTTGTTTTGCTGTGGTGTATACATGATACTCCATGTAATGCCAGTGTCCATGTGGCAATACAGGGTCCCTGGGAATGTACCTGTCGTTGAGCTGTGGTGCCTGAGGCACATCTGTCCTCACATGTCACTGTGGGGGGTGATTGTGACACGGCAGCAGGAGATGGGAACTGTGACACGGCCTCATGATATCCAATGGGCCAACCTGGGACTAATTGATGCCACCTGTTGGACCGTGTTGACAGATGTTGGCCATGTATGTACCATACATGTCCTTACGGAACTGCACACTTCATGTAGTTGTCCCTCATAATGATGTATGTTGGGATATTGAGTGTGTTCAATGCCGCATATGTGGGGTGACTGTCAATCTTGCTTACTTCTCCTCTGCACTGCAGGGCTCCTGCTGTCCATCGACCATTCCCAGACCTGGCAACGATGGTGGAACGGGACAGCATCCGACGGTACCGCTTCACCAGGCAGCTGATTGAGGATTTGGCAGTGCAGTTGTCCCCACATTTGCAGCCTGGCCGGCCGTATCCTACAGCGCTGACCCCCAAGGTGAAGGTGATGGCAGCCCTACACTTCTTTGCCACCGGTACCTTCCAACATACTGTTGCGACTGCTGGTGGTATTTCACAGACCATGTTGAGCCGTGTGCTCCGCGATGTTTTGGCGGCAATGTTGCTATTCCTGAACCGGTACATCTATTTCCCTAGACTGCGACGACTCACTGACGTGAAGAGTGACTTTTATGCCCTGGGGAGGATGCCGCATGTCATTGGCTCCATTGATGGGACACATGTGGCTTTGGTACCACCACAGGCCCAGGAGCAGGCCTACAGGAACCGCAAGCACTACCACTCGGTCAATGCACTGGTGGTGTGTCTTGCAGACATGACCATAACACACGTGTGTGCCCGTTTCCCTGGTTCAGCACACGATGCCTTTGTGATGAGGAGTAGTCGCATCCCCAGGATGATGGCACAGATGCAGAACCAGCGTGCCTGGCTTGTCGGTGTGTACTGACTTTGTGCCATTGTGTGTGATCTGATCTGTAGTATTCCGCCCACTTTTCCAAGTCAGCTAATGTGCACTTGTCTGTCCGTAGGTGACTCGGGATACCCCAACATGCCGTGGTTGCTGACACCCTCAGGAACCCTGTGACACCAGCCCAGATGCGCT
>CAWUFW010023886.1:0-68241 GCA_963921515.1 Calotriton arnoldi | reverse complement strand
TCTTATGGCTCCGATGTCGTCATACGGTGTCGCGAGCGGAGCCGTGCTATTATGACGTCCTCGTTGACGTGGGAGAGCTAGGAAAGAATTTCCGTGGAATGCTGGTGCAGGGGATATTCACCTAAGTGTTCAGGCTAGTCCTTTGGGAGCAACTGTTTATGTTGCCACTCCAGAAACCGAAACCAGTGATCCGAGGGCAGAGGCCCTGCAGATGGCACACGAGGTGGGGTGCCCAGTCATGTGCACCGGTGGGGCAGCGAAGTGACAAGCACCACAACCCACAAAAAAGGTAACGAGGGCACTGAATAACACAGGATCTTCTCTTTGTATCTGGCAGGAACAACGAAGTTAAAATGCCCTAGTACCAAAATGTAGAATTAGTGCTACAACGGTCTACAAGAGGACCTGCGATGCGGCTTCTGCCTCCCGTACCCTGGAGGCGGCACATGGGTCACGCGGTACGGTCATACTGCGGTGGGACGCACACTCGTTGACCTCTCATGGCACTGCTCCACACTTCAGGGAGGACGCTTCCCATTAGCTATGTTTTCTGATGACATGTCGCGCCGGCCCCGTCCAACAACAGAACTCCTTTAGATCCAAACAGACTCTTCCACTCTCTCACCGGAAGTGAAACCAGGCCACGCGGACACTTTCACAATACAACAGCCGGGAATGCACTTTTCGGTAAAAAAACACATTCCTTCCTTCTAATTAATCAAATAAACGCCTCACTGAAGAACAGGGGCCAGCTTCGATCGGTAAACAGCCGTTACAACGACTTTTTACTTTCCGATACCATTACAACGCATGCATTACCACGCATGCGTTGTACATCACGAAGTCATTACTACGCATTTTTTAGAACGCATGGTCATTTACCACGCATGCCTTTACAACGAATTTTGTTGTAAAGGTATGTATGGTAAATGAGCATGCGTTCTAAAAAACATGTAGATGATCCATGTCGTTGTAAGGAAACAGAGGCTGTTCCGTTTCCTCACAACGACGTGCACCACCCCTCAGAGACGACATGAAGCAGGAACCACGAGGAGAGAGGAACCACGAGGAGTGAGAGGTAAGGGGATTGGGCATGGGGTGGGGTTTCTTTTCTAGGGTATAGGGTAGTGCAGTGGTGTTTGGGTGGTGTAGGGGTCGTGCTGGGGGTAGTGTTTTAGGGTTTAGGGTAGTGCAGTGGTGTTTGGGTAGTGTAGGGGATCGTGCTGGGGTAGTGTTTTAGGGTTTAGGGTAGTGCAGTAGTGTAGGGGGTCGTGCTGGGGGTAGTGTTTTAGGGTTTAGGGTAGTACAGTGGTGTATGGGTAGTGTAGGGGGTCGTGCTGGGGTAGTGTTTTAGGGTTTAGGGTAGTGCAGTGGTGTTTGAGTAGTGTAGGGGTCATGCTGGTGCTAGTGTTTTAGGGTTTAGGGTAGTGCAGTGGTGTTTGTGTAGTGTAGGGGGTCATGCTGGGGGTAGTGTTTTATGGTTTAGGGTAGTGCAGTGGTGTTTGGGTAGTGTAGGGAGTCATGCTGGGGTTAGTGTTTTAGGGTTTAGGGTAGTGCAGTGGTGTTTGTGTAGTGTAGGGGGTTGTGCTGGGGGTAGTGTTTTAGGGTTTAGGGTTGTGCAGTGGTGTTTGTGTAGTATAGGGGTAGTGCTGGGGGTAGTGTTTTAGGGTTTAGGGTAGTGCAGTGGTGTTTGGGTAGTGTAGGGGTTCATGCTGGGGGTAGTGTTTTAGGGTTTAGGGTATGGCAGTGGTGTTTGGGTTGTGTAGGGGTCGTGCTGGGGGTAGATTTAGGGTTTAGGGTAGTGCAGTGGTGTTTGTGTTGTGAGGGGGTCGTGCTGGGGGTAGTGTTTTAGGGTTTAGAGTAATGCAGTGGTGTTTGTATAGTGTAGGGGTTTAGGGTAGTGCAGTGGTGTTTGTGTAGTGTAGGGGGTCATGCTGGGGGTAGTGTTTTAGGGTTTAGGGTAGTGCAGTGGTGTTTGTGTAGTGTAGGGGTAGTGTTTTAGTGTTTAGGGTAGTGCAGTGGTGTTTGGGTAGTGTAGGGGGTCATGCTGGGGTTAGTGGTTTAGGGTAGTGCAGTGGTGTTTGGGTAGTGTAGGGGGTCGTGCTGGGGGTAGTGTTTTAGGGTTTAGGGTAGTGCAGTGGTGTTTGTGTAGTGTGGGAGGTCATGCTGGGGGTAGATTTAGGGTTTAGTGTAGGGCAGTGGTGTTTGGGTAGTATAGGGAGTCGTGCTGGGGGTAGTGTTTTAGGGTTTAGGGTAGTCCAGTGGTGTTTGTGTAGTGTAGGGAGTCGTGCTGGGGGTAGTGTTTTAGGGTTTAGGGTAGTGCAGTGGTGTTTGGGTAGTGTTGGAGGTCGTGCTGGGGGTAGTGTTTTACGGTTTAGTGTAGTGCAGTGGTGTTTGTGTAGTGTAGGGGGTCATGCTGGGGATAGTGTTTTAGGGTTTAGGGTAGTGCAGTGGTGTTTGGGTAGTGTAGGGGGTAGTGCTGGGGTAGTGTTTTGGGTTTACGGTAGTGCAGTGGTGTTTGTGTAGTGTAGGGGTCGTGCTGGGGGTAGTGTTTTAGGGTTTAGGGTAGTGCAGTGGTGTTTGTGTAGTGTAGGGTGTAGTGTTTTAGGGTTGAGGGTAGTGCAGTGGTGTTTGTGTACTGTAGGGGGTCGTGCTGGGTGCTAGTGTTTTAGGGTTTAGGGTAGTGCAGTGGTGTTTGTGTAGTGTAGGGGGTCGTGTTTTAGGGTTTAGGGTCGTGCAGTGGTGTTTGGGTAGTGTAGGGGGTTGTGCTGGGGGTAGTGTTTTTGGGTATAGGGTAGTGCAGTTGTGTTTGGGTAGTGAAGGGGGTCGTGCTGGGGGTAGTGTTTTAGGGTTTAGGGTAGTGCAGTTGTGTTTAGGTAGTGAAGGGGGTCGTGCTGGGGGTAGTGTTTTAGGGTTTAGGGTAGTGCAGTGGTGTTTGTGTAGTGTAGGGGGTCATGCTGGGGGTAGATTTAGGGTTTAGGGTAGTGCAGTGGTGTTTGTGTAGTGTAGGGGTCATGCTGGGGGTAGTGTTTTAGGGTTTAAGGTAGTGCAGTGGTGTTTGTGTAGTGAAGGGGTCATGCTGGGGGTAGTGTTTTATGGTTTACGGTAGTGCAGTGGTGTTTGTGTAGTATAGGGGGTTGTGCTGTGGGTAGATTTAGGGTTTAGGGAAGTGCAGTGGTGTTTGGGTAGTGTAGGGAGTCGTGCTGGTGGTAGTGTTTTAGGGTTTAGGGTAGTGCAGTTATGTTTGGGTAGTGTAGGGTGTTGTGCTGGGGATAGTGTTTTAGGGTTTAGGGTAGTGCAGTGGTGTTTGGGTAGTGGAGGGGGTAGTGTTTTAGGGTTTAGGGTAGTGCGCCCAACCAGCCACAATATCCGTGGACGAAGGGGATCCTGACTCTTTGGAACGCTCCGTCAATTGAATAATTTGGGTCAAGGGCCCTACCACGTCCAAGACCTATCAATTCCTTTCTTGGGATCCCTCATATACTTGGAGAAAAAGGTACATAGTTTCTCATCAATTTCAGGCGTGTGTGCCACCTTCCCCTTCAGTGAGGGCCTGGGGCATTCTCCCCTCATCCTATTCCTGACCTCCCTTTCAAGGGGTTGATGGATTTTTCCCCACCACATACTCTGCCACTTTGGCATCAGGTGTCCACTCCGCCGACCTAGGATGGTAAATTTGGGTAGGCTCAAATATGTCCGAGTGGACCCCGTCCCCAACCGGGGACTGAGAGGAGTGGGACTCTGGACGCCAGGGACGCCCCGAGTCCTTATCCTCATCGGAGGAGAAATCGTCCTCCGATACACCCTCTCCCTCTAAGGGAAACCCGCCATCGGGGTCTACAATAGTGGTGACAGTGTCACAATTTTCTCCGGGTCCCTCCTCCTCCCGGCAGGGTGCATGTTTTAGCGTTCGCGCACTCTTGAGGAAGGTCTCCGTAAGTTTATCAAATCCTTCCAAGTGCCCTGCGTTATGCTTAACGGCCCTTTTATTCCCCATCTGGGAGCTACTAGGACCCGCCACCACCAGATCTGGGTCACTGAACACCCCAGGGATGCTTTTCGCCAGCTTATCAACCTGATCCCTAAGAGGAGCCAGCGCCCTAGAAATAGCCAGAGAGAGGGCTTGGTCCACTGCTGGAGGGAGAAGTTGGGGGCCATTCCTCCTCCACTTCCTGGTAGGAGGAGTAAAAATGGTCTTCTGGAGAAGACATGATAGCAGAGGGTGTGAGCACAGAACAAATGCCCTTAAAATCCTTACGGCAGCCCCCTCGCCGATGCTCCAACAGCTGGGCTTTCCCCGAAGCTGTTATAAGAATAGACTGAGGCGCAATACCAATTACGTGGCCGTGTGGGGAAATCACCGCGTAGCGGTGTCAAAATTAGGCGAGGGTTGGTCGGGAATCAAGCGGATACTAAAGGAGTGACCGGATTCCCAAACGCGCGTAAAGACCAGCGGGAGCGCTCGACGGAGCTGCCTCGCTCGGACCAGACGCGCCTAAAAGGATCTCACCGCGCGCAGAGCACCCAGCGGGAGAAACTATGAGGGGGAGAAAGCGCTCGGGCAAGAGCCTGCTGCGCAGGGAATATGAAACAATACCAAGGCAATAATGCTAATAACGTGCACAAGAAACCGCTATACAAACAGCAACAACGTCAGATTAAGCCAAGAATGTAAGGAATGCACTTAACTGACGAGCAGTGAAGAAAGAGGAAGCGGAAGGGACGTCACGATATTATATACGATGGACTGTGATATGATTGGACTATTGTTGCCTTGGAGACTACCCCCCTAATGGTTCATGGGTTGTGTAGTCTTTTGTTTAATGATTGTTGTGTTAGGAAAGATATGCATAATCCTCGCCTCCGTCCTGCCATAGAATTCATTAAACTTTATTTGATCTGATTTAGAAACATAGATCATAAAAGTGTACATAAAAACAGTAAATCCTCTTTCCTAATACAATACAGTGAGAATTAATTAAAACCAGTAGGTAAAACGGGTGTTACAAAGCCCGGTTCAGAGCAACTTCAGGTTAACAGAATCGTAAAGTTCAATGTTTCGCAAGATCAATCTCATGTACTTCGTGCAAAATACGCAGTAAGGGGTCCAAGTAAGATGTAACGCTCCAATACCTGACCAGTTTGCACTATATAAAACTGCAGAAAAACTAAAAATAAAAAGTGTTTTGCACACTTCTGTCATTGGGCTATATGTGGGCTACATCTGGGTGATATTTGTGCTACATTTGGGCTCTTTTTCTCTGGTGGCCATCTTGGGAGACTTATTTGTTATGAAGTTTCCTAATTTCGTCATTTACTGCAGTCTCCTCAGTAGGAAATGCTTTCAGTTTTTACTTTGATTCCATCAAGAAGGCATTCAGATGTGTCACACATTTGCCATAATTTCAGAATGTTAGCACTCTAGTTGTTCATTAGATCACTGTAGTAAAGCTACTGCTCACCAGGGAGTTAACTGGAAGTCTACTGCTGTATTGAAAGTTATTGTTTCAGTCTGCATGTTAGAATTTTCTAATGAAATAGAAGAGGATTTGAGATCTCACTTAAAACATGCCCTAAATTTTCTTTCTGCAGCACTAACCATAATTTCTATGGCAAAATGAACCCCCTCATTTTGTTCCTTTTTAAATTAAATGTTTTAAGTGTTACCAGTTTATTCCAATCAAGATGGCTTCAGGTGTGCCATACTTTTGTCATAAGTAAGACTGTTAGCGCTCTAGTTGTTCTTTAGAACACTCTGGAAGCTGCAGTAGAACACAAAGGCATCAACTGACAGGCTGCTCCTGTTGAAATATAACAGGAAGATATTTGAGATCTCACTTAAAACATGTCCTAATTTTTCTTTCTACAGCACTAACCATAATTTCTATGACAAAATGAACCCCCTCATTTTGTTCCTTTTTAAATTAAATGTTTTAAGAGTTACCAGTTTATTCCAATCAAGATGGCTTCAGGTGTGCCATAATGTTGTCATAAGTAAGACTGTTAGTGCTCTAGTTGTTCTTTAGAACACTCTGGGAAGCTGCAGTAGAACACAAAGGCATCAACTGACAGGCTGCTCCTGTTGAAATATAACAGGAAGATATTTGAGATCTCACTTAAAACATGTCCTAATTTTTCTTTCTACAGCACTAACCATATTTCTATGACAAAATGAACTCCTCATTTTGTTCCTTTTAAATTAAATGTTTTAAGAGTTACCAGTTTATTCCAATCAAGATGGCTTCAGGTGTGCCATAATTTTGTCATAAGTAAGACTGTTAGCGCTCTAGTTGTTCTTTAGAACACTCTGGGAAGCTGCAGTAGAACACAAAGGAATCAACTGGCAGTCTCTGCCCTTGTTGGATGTACATGTTTTACTGAGAATGTCAGACTTCATTCTCACATGACTGAGAAAGATAATGTGAATTTACAGAAAATATGCTCTCATTTTAGCTTCTGGAGCACCTTCCAAAACTGTATGGGACAAGCATGT
Source organism: Calotriton arnoldi (assembly GCA_963921515.1). NCBI lineage: Eukaryota > Metazoa > Chordata > Amphibia > Caudata > Salamandridae > Calotriton > Calotriton arnoldi. The sequence continues at coordinate 61,748 of CAWUFW010023886.1, read as the reverse complement.
GAAAATAGTTTTCTCTCAAACATGATTCATGATATCCCAGCAGAAGGTTTTTCACAGGGTAAAATCACCTTAGAACACACCACAATTCCTGAAATTAGTATGGTACCATCAACAAATGAATTCTAATGTAACTAAAGTCTGTTATCACCCTTTATAGTTCTCCTTTTGGTAACCCTCAAAATCTTCGATTCACTACAATGCATTTCAATGGGGTACTATCATTTATATTGGTCCCAAGATGGCTGCCAGCAATTCCAGGATGAAGTGCTGCCAGCCAATCAGATCTCACGATTACATGTGTGGTTAGGCTCTGCCCAGATATCGATATGTTTTCTTTTTCAAATTTCTCAGGAACTACTGAACGGATTTACACCATTTAACAAAAAGGGTTCTTTCTGAACCAAGAACTACCTCTTTGCCAAATTTGGTGTAATTCCGTTCAGCAGTTCGAGCTGTAGCCGTGTCTAAAGTTTCCTATGGAAAATTGCATGGGGAAAACACGTTTTGGGACCCCCCTTTTTTCTCGGCCCCCGCTTGCCAAATCACCCCAAAACTTTCAGGATAGGAGCAGACCGGAGCGCACCATGAGTTTTGAAGATTTCACGAAGATTCATCAACCGGCGCCAAAGTTATTGGAAATAGAATGTTGTGAATTTCCTATGGAAAATAGGTCCTAACTATAACTACCTACTGGCGACCGCCAGTACGTAATATATATATATATATATAAACACTCAAACTTTTTAGAAACACTCACAGTCACTGGATGATGTCATCAGTGATGTCATTTGAGATGGCATCAGTGATGTCACTGACCATGTCATAAGTGATGTAATATGTGACGTCATCAGCAGTGCATTGCGGGGGCATGAGTTATATTTAGCTCAGCTAACTACAACGGCTGAATTTCTCTGGTTTTGTGCGAGCCAAATGTCAGCCTAACTATAACGTCTCAGTAACCTTTGTTTTTTTCCGTGAAAAATAAATAAATATATATATATATTTATAGATCGGGGATACGCGAGAAAAACTATAGATGCCGCTATTGCCAAGACCAATACCCTCAATAGATCAGATCTAGTAGTGCTAAAACTATCGAAGCTTAGCAGAAGCAGTCAAACACTTTCTTTAACCGCTGAAACTAATGGGAAAACTAAAAAAACACAAGTAAACTCAGAATGATATTAGCATTTAACGAGCAGGACAAGGCTCTGAGAAACATCATCAGACGTAACTGGCCGATAGTTCTTAATGATCCTATAATCGGCCATTCCCTTCCAAAAAAACTGTCAATCACACACAGAAGGGCACCTCCTATGAGTAATTGCCTCATAAAGAGTAGTTCGGAGATAGTGGAATGGAATACCTGGCTTTCACAACGAAAGAGTTTCGCCAAATGCAAAACCTGCAAGGCCTGCCAGTACGGGATGAATAAAACATCTTACAGTATCCCGTTTGGCAATAAAGAACGTAAAATTTCCAAACCACTAACATGCAAAACGGATCATGCAATCTATGTACTGGAGTGTTCCTGTGGCTTACGCTACGTGGGTAGCACCAAATTACAAACCCACAAAAGGATACTCCAGCACATACAAGCCATAGTCAATCAACATCCGACCTACTCAGTGGCCCGTCATTTCAAGGAAAAACATAACAAAAACCTTGAACATTTAAAATACTATCTAATTGACGCTGTGCCACTCAGCAGAAGAGGTGGCAATAGAGAAGTTGTGTTGAGAAAATTGGAGACACTCTATATTTTGGAGCTAGACTCCAAACAACCGCGAGGCTTGAATACAACAGAAGATCTGTATACTTGTCTTTAAATCTATATTTCTAAGATGGCTCGAATATTCCAATGATAACATTTATGGTCAAGTGTGAAAAAACAAGAGGTACTACTAAAAGACAAATTTACGAGAGGGGCAAAAATTGATATATAAATTTATCTCTTGCCAATGATTAAAGGAAATTTGATCATTTCAGAAAAAATATATTTAGACAAATATTAGCAAAAGAGATTATGTTTTTATTTATTAATAGCTGCTGCTATACCCCCAACCAAATATACAATGGTTTTTTAATGTCAGCACTGGAGCACTTTAATGTATAAGTAACTGGTGATGAGTTATACAATGACACTTTTTGCACAAAACAATTTTTGTTATCTTGCACTTGCACTTTAAACAGTCATTGACATGCGATGTTGATTTGTTTAATAATATTTAATGTCAGAGAGAACAGTCTGGCATTAAACTGATGGAGACCAATTGCTATGATAGACAAATGACATCCTGAAAACTATGATCATGTATCAACAACTACGACTGGAAAAAACATGCATTTAAGCTAACACTTCAACTGACGTTCATATGAATATATATTTTTAGGAATGTATTTATTGAACAAATATTTTTAATTGCTGATTTCAATTATCAATTATCAATGTTAAACGCGTATCATCAACATGCCATAAGGGAATGTATAGTATTGTGTTACTTTCCATGACTGTGTTTTTTCACTGAGCACTCGTCACTTTAAAAAGGTAAAAAATTGCTGCAGCGTTTGTCATGTCATCAAGGCCCGTACGGGCTGAAACACGTAATGGCAGACTAAATAAATCGACTATTTTGCACTTATCGTGAGGTCCGTGCCCGTCTTTTGTCCAGGTTTGGTGTAAAGGAGTAGAAGAATTGTATATATATATATTCACTGAAAAAACCATAGGTTTTAGGGACAGTTATAGTTAGTTGGACATTTCACTCGTACAAAACCATAGAAATTCCCCCGTTATAGTTAGTTCAGCTAACTATAACTCGCGCCCCCGCAATGCACTGCTGATGACGTCACATATTACATCACTCATGACATGGTCAGTGACATCACTGATGACATCACTGATGACATCACTGATGACATCATCCAGTGACTGTGTGTTTCTGTAAAGTTTAAATATGTTTAATATATATAGGGAAAGGCGTATTGAAGAATGAGTGGCTGTATAAGTGTCTGAATGGATGATTTAGTATGTGAGTGACTGACTCTACAAGTGAGTGATTAAATGTATCTTACTGAATGCATGGGTTAGTGACTAAACTGTGTGAATGTCTGTATCCGTCTGTCTGTTGGTTTGTAAGCGGCTGCATGGCTTTCTGAATAGCTACATGAGGGTCTACATGGGTTATTGATTGATTGTCTGAGTATCTGTATGGGTGCCTGAGTGTTTGTGTGGGAGGGGTGTTTGTGACTCTGTGCATAGATGTGTGAGTTGGTGATTCACTGGGTGCATGGTTTCAAGAGTGCATCTGTGATGGACTGAATGGGTGGGTGAGTGTGTGTATGGGTGTGTTAGTGATTGAATGTATATCTCAGTGGTACATGTGTGAGTAACTACATATGTGAAAGGCAGTATATATGTGTGTTGGAGTATATAAATGGCTATAAGTGAGAGTGTGTGATTGTGAGAGTGGCTGTATGGATGAGTGTGTACTTGTATCAGTGATTGTATAAGATCGTAAGAATGTGCTAGTATTTGTATGAGTAAGTGAGCTGGTGTGTGTATAACTGTATAGGTGAGTAAATGGGTGTGTGATTAAGTTTTTTGCATGACTGACTAGGTGTGTGAGTACCTCTATGGATGAGTGGCGGTGTGTGAGTGTTTATATAGGTGTATGAGTGCATATGATAGTCCTGTACTGAGTGACTAAGTATGAGTGACTATACGGGTGAGTGAGTGGATGTGTGTGTAGACCTAAGAATCAGTGAGTGGGTATGTAGTTTTTGGTGTTGGAGTGTCTATGGTTTTGAGAATGGCAGTCTGTAATTTAGAGTGGGTGTATCAAAAGTTATATTAGGGTGTGAGAAGATGCATGAAATTATCACATGGATGATGTCATCAGTGATGTCATTTGAGATGTCATCAGTGATGTCATTTGAGATGTCATCAGTGATGTCATCAGTGATGTCATGAGTGATGTAATATGTGATGTCATCAGCAGTGCATTGTGGGCGCGAGTTATAGTTAGCTGAACTAACTATAACGGGGAATTTCTATGGTTTTGTACGAGTGAAATGTCCAACTAACTATAACTGTCCCTAAAACCTATGGTTTTTTCAGTGAATTTCAAAGGTTTTTTAAATGCTAATTTCTAACTATAACGTGCCTGAAACCTATGATTTTTTAAGTGAATTTCAAAGGTTTTTTTAAATGCTAGTTTCTAACTATGCCTACAGAGGTAGGACATGTGAAGAAAGAAGAAAAACGCACAGAAAGAAGCAAAAGATGTGCAGAAAGAACCAACAGAGGAGCAGAAAGAGGCCTTGTTGCAAAATCATCCTGTGCCCACAACTTTTTCAGACGGGTACTGGTGGTAACTGACTCTGACTAACCAGAGCCAGTGCTATGCTAAAAGACACTTAGAATACCGTGAAAACACCTACATACACTAGGGAACACTATGCGTTGGGGTACCCCTGTAATTAGCATGACCTCCTCTGCAAGTCCCTAGTACATAATAGGGCAGGGGATTAAAACTACCTCTTAAAACGCGCTACAGGGCGCGTTTGCACAGTGGTGAAGGGAGGGGGCCTGAGGTGACATGTGTGCAAACGCACCCGTGGCGCGTTTTAAGTTGCGTGGATTAAGTCCCCTTGAATTTTGAGGGTCCCTGGGGCCCAACTAGCCCCCCAGGTACCTACAGTTAGGACCACAGAGCTGAGTTGCAGAGAGGCGTTCCGAGGCCACGCACCTTTTTTCACCTCTCTGCAACACAACTCTGTTGTGCTTACTGAAGGTTCCTGGTGGGCTAGTTGGCCCCCAGGGTCCCTCAGGATTCAAAGGGAATTAATTCCCCAACTTAAAACGCACCACAGGGCGTGTTTGCACACATGTCACCTGAGGCCCCGCCCCTCCCTTCACCACTGTGCAAACGCGCCCGTGGTGTGTTTTAAGTTGGGGGATTAGGTCACCTTGAATCCTGAGGGTCCCTGGGGCCCAACTAGCCCACTAGGTACTTCCAGTAAGCACCACAGGCCTGCGTTGCAACGCCTGTAACAAATTGTGCAGTTGTGTTTAGGTAGTGAAGAGGGTCGTGCTGGGGGTAGTGTTTTAGGGTTTAGGGTAGTGCAGTGCTGTTTGTGTAGTGTAGGGGGTCATGCTGGGGGTAGATTTAGGGTTTAGGGTAGTGCAGTGGTGTTTGGGTAGTGTAGGGAGTCGTGCTGGGGGAGTGTTTTAGGGTTTAGGGTAGTGCAGTGGTGTTTGGGTAGTGTAGGGGGCCGTGCTGGGGGTAGTGTTTTAGGGTTTAGGTAGTGCAGTGGTGTTTGGGTAGTGTAGGGGGTCGTGCTGGGGGTAGTGATTTAAGGTAGTGCAGTGGTGTTTGGGTAGTGTAGGGGGTACTGCTGGGGGTAGTGTTTTAGGGTTTAGGGTAGTGCAGTGGTGTTTGGGTAGTGTAGGGGTACTGCTGGGGGTAGTTTTTAGGGTTTAGGTAGTGCAGTGGTGTTTGGGTAGTGTAGTGGTTCGTGCTGGGGGTAGTTTTTTAGGGTTTAGGTAGTGCAGTGGTGTTTGTGTAGTGTAGGGGGTAGTGTTTTAGGGTTTAGGGTAGTGCAGTGGTCTTTGTGTAGTGTAGGATGTCGTGTTTTAGGGTTTAGGGTAGTGCAGTGGTCTTTGGGTAGTGTAGGGAGTCGTGCGGGGGTAGTGTTTTAGGGTTTAGGGTAGTGTAGGGGGTCATGCGGGGGTAGTGTTTTAGGGATTAGGGTAGTGCATTGGGTTTTGGGTAGTGTAGGGGGTCATGCAGGGGGTAGTGTTTTAGGGTTTAGGGCAGTGCAGTGGTGTTTGGGTAGTGTAGGGGGTCGTGCTGGGGGAGTGTTTTAGGGTTTAGGGCAGTGCAGTGGTGTTTGGGTAGTGTAGGGGCCGTGCTGGGGGTAGTGTTTTAGGGTTTAGGGTAGTGCAGTGGTGTTTGGGTAGTGTAGGGGGTCGTGCTGGGGTAGTGTTTCAATGTTTAGGGCAGTGCAGTGGTGTTCGGGCAGTGTAGGGGGTGGTGCAGGGGGTGGTGTTTCAGTGTTTTGGGCAGTGCAGTAGTGTTCGGGCAGTGTAGGGGGTCATGCAGGGGGTGGTGTTTCGGGGTTTAGGGCAGTGCAGTGGTGTTCGGGCAGTGTAGGAGGTTGTGCTGGGGCTGGTGTTTCAGGGTTTAGGGCAGTGCAGTGGTTTTCGGGCAGTGTAGGGGGTCGTGCTGGGGGTGGTGTTTCAGGGTTTAGGGCAGTGATGTTCGGGCAGTGTAGGGGGTCTTGCTGGGGGTGATGTTTCAGGGTTTAGGGCAGTGCAGTGGTGTTCGGGCAGTGTAGGAGGTCTTGCTGGGGGTAGTGTTTCAGGGTTTAGGGCAGAGCAGTGGTGTTCGGGCAGTGTAGGGGGCATGCTGGGGGTGGTGTTTCAGGGTTTAGGGCAGTGCAGTGGTGTTCGGGCAGTGTAGGGGTTCGTGAAGGGGTGGTGTTTCAGGGTTTAGGGCAGTACAGTGGTGTTTGGGCAGTGTAGGGGGTCGTGCTAGGGTTGGTGTTTCAGGGTTTAGGGCAGTGCAGTGGTGTTCGGGCAGTGTAGGGGGTCGTGCAGGGGCTGGTGTTTCAGGGTTTAGGGCAGTGCAGTGGTGTTCGGGCAGTATAGGGGTTGTGCTGGGGGTAGTGTTTTAGGGTTTAGGGTAGTGCAGTGGTGCTTGTGTAGTGTAGGGGGTCGTGCTGGGGGTAGTGTTTTAGGGTTTAGGGTAGTGCAGTGGTGTTTGTGTAGTGTAGGGGGTCATGTTTTAGGGTAGTGCAGTGGTGTTTGGGTAGTGTAGGGGTCGTGCTGGGGTAGTGTTTTAGGATTTAGGTTAGTGCAGTGGTGTTTGGGTAGTGTAGGGGGTCATGCTGGGGGTAATGTTTTAGGGTTTAAGGTAGTGCAGTGGTGTTTGTGTAGTGTAGGGGGTCGTGCTAGGTGTAGTGTTTTAGGGTTTAGGGCAGTGCAGTGGTGCTTGTGTAGTGTAGGGGGTCGTGCTGGGGGTAGTGTTTTAGGGTTTATGGTAGTGCAGTGGTGTTTGTGTAGTGTAGGGGGTCATGTTTACGGTAGTGCAGTGGTGTTGGGGTAGTGTTTTAGGGTTTAGGGTAGTGCAGTGGTGTTTGTGTAGTGTAGGGGGTCATGCTGGGGGTAGTGTTTTAGGGTTTAGGATAGTGCAGTGGTGCTTGTGTAGTGTAGGGGGTCGTGCTGGGGGTAGTGTTTTAGGGTTTAGGGTAGTGCAGTGGTGTTTTTGTAGTGTAGGGGGTCATGTTTTAAGATGCAACGCTCCAATACCTGACCAGTCTGCACTACATAAAACTGCAAAAAACTAAAAATAAAAAGTGTTTTGCACACTTTTGTCATTGGGCTATATGTGGGCTACATCTGGGTAATATTTGTGCTACATTTGGGCTCTTTTTTCACTGGTGGCCATCTTGGAAGACTTCTTTGTTATGAAGTTTCCTAATTTCCTCATTTACTGCAGTCTCCTCAGTAGGAAATGCTTTCAGTTTTTTACTTTGATTCCATCAAGAAGGCATTCAGATGTGTCACACATTTGCCATAAATTCAGAATGTTAGCACTCTAGTTGTTCATTAGATCACTGTAGTAAAGCTACTGCTCACCAAGGAGTTAACTGGAAGTCTACTGCTGGTATTGAAAGTGATTGTTTCAGTCTGCATGTCAGAATTTTCTAATGAAATAGAAGAGGATTTGAGATCTCACTTAAAACATGCACTAAATTTTCTTTTTGCAGCACTAACCATAATTTCTATGGCAAAATGAACCCCCTCATTTTGTTCCTTTTTAAACTAAATGTTTTAAGTGTTACCAGTTTATTCCAATCAAGATGGCTTCAGGTGTGCCATACTTTTGTCATAAGTAAGGCTGTTAGCACTCTAGTTGTTCTTTAGAACACTCTGGGAAGCTGCAGTAGAACACAAAGTCATCAACTGACAGGCTGCTCCTGTTGAAATATAACAGGAAGATATTTGAGATCTCACTTAAAACATGTCCTAATTTTTCTTTCTACAGCACTAACCATAATTTCTAGGGCAAAATGAACCCCCTCATTTTGTTCCTTTTTAAATTAAATGTTTTAAGTGTTACCAGTTTATTCCAATCAAGATGGCTTCAGGTGTGCCATACTTTTGTCATAAGTAAGACTGTTAGCGCTCTAGTTGTTCTTTAGAACAATCTGGGAAGCTGCAGTAGAACACAAAGGCATCAACTGACAGGCTGCTCCTGTTGAAATATAACAGGAAGATATTTGAGATCACACTTGAAACATGTCCTAATTTTTCTTTCCAGAGCACTAACCATAATTTCTATGACAAGATGAACCCCATAATTTTGTTCCTTTTTAAATTAAATGTTTTAAGTGTTACCAGTTTATTCCAATCAAGATGGCTTCAGGTGTGCCATACTTTTGTCATAAGTAAGGCTGTTAGCACTCTAGTTGTTCTTTAGAACACTCTGGGAAGCTGCAGTAGAACACAAAGGAATCAACTGACAGTCTCTGCCCTTGTTGGATGTACATGTTTTACTGAGAATGTCAGACTTCATTCTCACATGACTAAGAAAGATAATGTGAATTTACAGAAAATATGCTCTCATTTTAGCTTCTGGAGCACCTTCCAAAACTCTATGGGACAAGCATGTGAAAATAGTTTTCTCTCAAACATGATTCATGATATCCCAGCAGAAGGTTTTTCACAGGGTAAAATCACCTTAGAACACACCACAATTCCTGAAATTAGTATGGTACCATCAACAAATGAATTCTAATGTAACTAAAGTCTGTTATCACCCTTTATAGTTCTCCTTTTGGTAACCCTCAAAATCTTCGATTCACTACAATGCATTTCAATGGGGTACTATCATTTATATTGGTCCCAAGATGGCTGCCAGCAATTCCAGGATGAAGTGCTGACAGCCAATCAGATCTCACGATGACATGTGTGGTTAGGCTCCGCCCAGATATATATGTGTTTTTACTTTTGATTTTCTCAGCAACTACTGAACGGATTTACACCATTTAACAAAAGGGTTCTTTCTGAACCAAGAACTACCTCTTTGCCAAATTTGGTGTAATTCCGTTCAGCAGTTCGGGCTGTAGCCGTGTCTAAAGTTTCCTATGGGAAAATGAATGGGGAAAACACGTTTTGGGACCCCCTTTTTCTCGGCCCCGCTTGACGAATCACCCTGAGACTTTCAGGGTAGGAGCGGACCGGAGCGGGCCATAAAGTTTGATAATTTCGCGAAGATTCGTGAACCGACACAAGAGTTATTTCAAATAGAATGTCGCGGATTTCCTATTGAAACTAGGTCCTAACTATAACTATCTACTGGCGACCGCCAGTAGATAATATATATATATATATATATATATATATATATATATATATATATATATATATATATATATATATATAACTACTGGCGGTTGCCAGTAGATAGTTATAGTTAGGACCTAGTTTCCATAGGAAAAGTGTTTTTCTTTTCCCAATAACTTTGGCGCCGGATGATGAATCTTCGCGAAATTTTCAAAACTAGTGGGCGCTCCAGTCAGCTCCTATCCTGAAAGTTTCAGGGTGATTCATCAAGCGGGGGCCGAGAAAAAAGGGGGGTCCCAAAACGCGTTTTCCCCATATTATTTCCCATAGGAAACTTTAGACACGGTTACAGCCAAAACTGCGGAACGGAATTACACCAAATTTGGCAAAAGGTAGTGCTTGGTTCAGAAAGTGCCCTTTTTTTAAATGGTGTAAATCCGTTCAGTAGTTTTCGAGATATTAAATGAAAAAAATCTTTATATATCTGGGCGGGACCTAACTACACAAGCACGAGCTTGGCTCTAATTGGCTGCCAACACTTCAATCCAGGAAGTGTTGGCAGCCATCTTGGTACAATGCTTTTTAGCTCTCACATGCGTTGAACACTACACAAACACCACTGCACTGCCCTAAACCCTAAAACACTACCCCAGCATTACACCCTACACTGCACAAACACCACTGCACTGCCCTAAACCCTAAAACACTACCCCATCACGACCCCCTACACTGCCCGAACACCACTGCACTGCCCTAAACCCTAAAACACTACCCCCAGCACGACCCCTTACACTGCCCGAACACCACTGCACTGCCCAAAACCCTGAAACACCACCCCCAGCAGGACCCCCTACACTGCCCGAACACCACTGCACTGCCCTAAACCCTGAAACACCACCCCCAGCACGACCCTCTACACTGCCCGAACACCACTGCACTGCCCTAAACCCTGAAACACCACCCCCAGCACGACCCTCTACACTGCCCGTACACCACTGCACTGCCCTAAACCCTGAAACACCAATCCCAGTACGAGCCCCGATACTGCCCGAACATCACTGCACTGCCCTAAACCCTGAAACACTACCCCCAGCACGACCCCCTACACTGCCCAAACACCACTGCACTGCCCTAAACCCTGAAACACTACCCCCAGCATGACCCCCTACACTGCCCGAACACCACTGCACTGCTCTAAACCCTGAAACACCACCCCCAGCACGACCCCTCACACTGCCCGAACACCACTGCACTGCCCTAAACCCTGAAACACTACCCCCAGCAAGACCCCCTACACTGCCCAAACACCACTGCACTGCCCTAAACCCTGAAACATCACCCCCAGCAAGACCCCCTACACTGCCTGAACACCACGGCCCTAAACCCTGAAACACCACCCCCAGCAAGACCCCCTACACTGCCCGAACACCACTGCACTGCCCTAAACCCTGAAACACCACCCCCAGCACGACCCCCTACACTGCCCGAACACCACTGCTCTGCCCAAAACCCTGAAACACTAGCCCTAGCACGACCCCCTATACTGCCAGAACACCACTGCACTGCCCTAAACCCTGAAACACTAGCCCCAGCACGACCCCCTACACTGCCCGAACACCACTGCACTGCCCTAAACCCTGAATCACCAGCCCCAGCACGACCCCCTACACTGCCCGAACACCACTGCACTGCCCTAAACCCTGAAACACCAGCCCCAGCACGACCCCCTACACTGCCCGAACACCACTGCACTGCCCTAAACCCTGAAACACCAGCCCCAGCACTACCCCCTACACTGCCCAAACACCACTGCACTGCCCTAAACCCTGAAACACCAGCCCCAGCTCGACCCCCTACACTGCCCGCACACCACTGCACTGCCCTAAACCCTGAAACAACACCACCTGCACGACCCCCTACACTGCCCGAACACCACTGCACTGCCCTAAACCCTGAAACACCACCTCCAGCACGACCCCCTACACTGCCCGGACACCACTGCACTGCCCTAAACCCTGAAACACTACCCCCAGGAAGACCCCCTACCCTGCCCGAACACCACTGCACTGCCCTAAACCCTGAAACACCACCCCCAGCAAGACCCCCTACACTCCCCGAACACCACTGCCCTAAACCCTGAAACACCACCCCCAGCAAGACCCTCTACACTGCCCGAACACCACTGCACTGCCCTAAACCCTGAAACACCACCCACAGCACGAACACCTACACTGCCCGAGCACCACTGCTCTGCCCAAAACCCTGAAACACCAGCCCCAGCACGAACCCCTACACTGCCCGAACACCACTGCACTGCCCTACACTGCCCGAACACCACTGCACTTCCCAAAACCCTGAAACACTACCCCCAGCACAACCCCTACACTGCCCGAACACCACTGCACTGCCCAAAACCCTGAAACGCTACCCCCAGCACGACCCCCTACACTGCCCGAACAACACTGCACTGCCCTAAACCCTGAAACGCCAGCCCCAGCATGACCCCCTACACTGCCCGAACACCACTGCACTGCCCTAAACCCTGAAACACCAGCCCCAGCACGACCCCCTACACTGCCCGAACACCACTGCACTGCCCTAAACCCTGAAACACCAGCCCCAGCACGACCCCATACGCTGCCCGAACACCACTGCACTGCCCTAAACCCTGAAACACCAGCCCAAGCACGACCCCCTACACTGCTCGAACACCACTGCACTGCCCTAAACCCTGAAACACCACCCCCAGCACGACCCCCTACACTGCCCGAACACCACTGCACTGCCTTAAACCCTGAAACACCACCCCCAGCACGACCCCCTACACTGCCCAAACACCACTGCACTGCCCTAAACCCTGAAACACCACCCCCCTGCACGACCCCCTACACTGCCCGAACACCACTGCACTTCCCTAAACCCTGAAACACCACCCCCGCACAACCCCCTACGTTGCCCGAACACTACTGCCCTAAACCCTGAAACACCACCCCCAGCACGACCCCCTACACTGCCCGAACACCACTGCACTGCCCTAAACCCTGAAACACCACCCCCGCACGACCCCCTACGTTGCCCGAACACTACTGCCCTAAACCCTGAAACACCACCCCCAGCACGACCCCCTACACTGCCCGAACACCACTGCACTGCCATAAACCCTAAAACACCACCCCCAGCACGACCCCTACACTGCCAGAACACCACAGCACTGCCCTAAACCCTAAAACACCACCCCCAGCATGACCCCCTACACTGCCCAAACACCACTGCACTGCCCTAAACCCTAAAACACCACCCCCAGCGCGATCCCCTATACTACCGAACACCACTGCACTGCCCTAAACCCTAAAACACCCCCCAGGCACCACTCCCTACACTGCCCGAACACCACTGCACTGCCCTAAACCCTAAAACACCCCCCCAGCACGACCCCCTACACTACCCGAACACCACTGCACTACCCTAAACCCTAAAACACTCCCCCAGCATGACCCCCTACACTACCCGAACACCACTGCACTACCCTAAACCCTAAAACACTCCCCCAGCATGACCCCCTACACTACCCGAATACCACTGCACTGCCTTAAACCCTAAAACACTCCCCCCAGCAGGACCCCCTACACTACCCGAACACCACTGCACTGCCCTATACCCTAAAACACTCCCGCAGCACGACCCCCTACACTACCCAAACACCAATGCACTGCCCTAAACCCTAAAACCCTACCCCCAGCATGACCCCCTACACTACCCAAACACCAACGCACTACCCTAAACCCTAAAACTCTCCCCCCAGCATGACCCCTTACACTATCCAAACACCAATACACTACCTTAAACCCTAAAACACTACCCCAGCACAACCCCCTACACTACCCAAACACCACTGCACTACCCTAAACCCTAAAACACTACCCCTGCACGACCCCCTACACTACCCAAAGACCACTGCACTACCCTAAACCCTAAAACACTACCCCAGCACGACCCCCTACACTACCCAAACACCACTGCACTACCCTAAACCCTAAAACACTACCCCTCGCACGACCCCCTACACTACCCAAAGACCACTGCACTACCCTAAACCCTAAAACACGACCCCCGCACGACCCCCTACACTACCCAAAGACCACTGCACTACCCTAAACCCTAAAACACGACCCCTACAGTATACAAACACCGCTGCACTACCCTAAACCCTAAAACACTACCCCCAGCATGACCCCCTACACTACACAAACACCACTGCACTACCCTAAACCCTAAAACACGACCCCTACACTATACAAACACCACTGCACTTCCCTAAACCCTAAAACACTACCCCCAGCATGACCCCCTACACTACCCAAACACCATTGCACTACCCTAAACCCTAAAACACTACCCCCAGCTGTACCCCCTACACTATCCAAACACCACTGCACTACCCTAAACCCTAAACCACTACCCCCAGCACGACCCCCTATACTACCCAAACACCACTGCACTACCCTAAACCCTAAAACACTACCCCCAGCACGACCCCCTACACTACCCAAACACCACTGCACTACCCTAAACCCTAAACCACTACCCCCAGCACGACCCCCTACACTACCCAAACACCACTGCACTACCCTAAACCCTAAAACACTACCCCCAGCACAACCCCCTACACTACCCAAACACCACTGCACTACCCTAAACCCTAAAACACTCGCCCCAACACGACTCCCTACACTACCCAAACACCACTGCACTACCCTAAACCCTAAATCTACCCCCAGCACAACCCAAAGACCACTGCACTACCCTAAACCCTAAATCTACCCTCAGCATGACAACCTACACTACCCAAACACCACTGCACTACCCTAAACCCTAAAACACTACCCCCAGCACGACCCCCTAGACTACACCAACACCACTGCACTACCCTAAACCCTAAAACACTACCCCAGCATGACCCCCTACACTACCCAAACACCATTGCACTACCCTAAACCCTAAAACACTACCCCCAGCATGACCCCCTACACTACCCAAACACCACTGCACTACCCTAAACCCTAAAACACTACCGCCAGCATGACCCCCTACACTACACAAACACCACTGCACTGCCCTAAACCCTAAAACACTACCCCCAGCACGACCGCCTACACTACACAAACACCACTGCACTACCCTAAACCCTAAACCTACCCCAAGCATGACCCCCTACACTACACAAACATCACTGCATTACCCTAAACCCTAAAACACTACCACCAGCACGACCCCCTACACTACACAAACACCACTGCACTACCCTAAACCCTAAAACACTACCCCCAACACGACCCCCTACACTACAAAAGCACCACTGCACTACCCTAAACCCTAAAACACTACCCTCAGCACAACGCCCTACACTACCCAAACACCACTGCACTACCCTAAACCCTTGAAAAGAAAACACCACCCCATGCCCTATCCCCCTTACCTTTCACTCCTCGTGGTTCCTCTCTCCTCGTGGTTCCTGCTTCATGTCATCTCTGAGGGGCAGTGCACGTCGTTGTGAGGAAACGGAACAGCCTCTGTTTCCTTACAACGACGTGGATCGTCTACATTTTTTTAGAACTCATGGTCATTTACCATACATACCTTTACAACAAAATTTGTTGTAAAGGCATTCGTGGTAAATGACCATGCGTTCTAAAAAAATGCGTAGAAATGACTTCGCGATGTACAATGCATGCGTGGTAATGCATGCGTTGTAATGGTATCGCGAAGTAAAAAAGTAGTTGTAACGGCTGTTTACCGATCGAAGCTTGCCCCTGTTCTTCAGTGAGTGGTTTATTAGGCCTGGGCGGTAAATTCCGCTCCGCTCGCGGAATTTGCGGAATTTGGGTAATTTCGCGTTCCGCGGAGAACGTGGAATTACCCATAATTCCGCGATCCGCGGTTCCGCGGAATTTTTTGCTTGTTCGCGCTTTCAAAATGCGTGTTCGCGTGATATTTCTCCCCGAGCACGCAAACAGCGTTCGCGAACAGGAAAAAAGCATCGCGAACGGGCGGAACAAGCAATTCCGCGTGTTCGTGGAACTTTTGCATGCTCGCGGAGATTTTTTACCGTTTCACGGAGCTTTGCGTAGTGCGACTACGCAAATTCCGCCCACCCCTATGACGTTTATTTGATAAATTAGGAGGAAGGAATGTTATTTTTACCGAAAAGTGCATTCCCGGCTGTTGTATTGTGAAAGTGTCCGCGTGGCCTGGTTTCACCTCCGGTGAGAGAGTGGAAGAGTCTGTTTGGATCTAAAGGGGTTCTGCTGTTGGACGGGGCCGGCGCGACACGTCATCAGAAAACACAGCTAATGGAAAGCGTTGTCCCCGAAGTGTGGAGCAGTGCCATGAGAGGTCAACGAGTGTGCGTCCCACCGCAGTATGACCGTACCGCGTGACCTATGTGCCGCCTCCAGTGTACGGAAGGCAGAAGCAGCATCCATCGCAGGTCCTCTTGAAGACCTTTGTAGCACTAATTCTACATTTTGGAACTAGGGCATTTTAACCTTGTTGTTCCTGCCAGATACAAAGAGAAGATCCTGTGTTATTCAGTGCCCTCGTTACCTTTTCTGTAGGTAGTGGTGCTTGTCACTTCGCTGCCCCGCCGGTGCACACGACTGGGCTCCCCACGTCATGTGCCATCTGCAGGGCCTCTGCCCTCGGATCACTGGTTTCGGTTTCTGGAGTGGCAACATAAACAGTTGCTCCCAAAGGACTAGCCTGAACACTTAGGTGAATATCCCCTGCGCCAGCATTCCGCAGAAATTCTTTCCTTGCTCTCCCACGTCGACGACGATGTCATAATAGCATGGCTCCGCTCGCGACACCGTATGACGTCATAGGAGCCATAAGAGGACTTCGTCGGCGTGCTGACGTCAGTTCCACCCATTTTTTCCGTGCCATCGAGGTAAACAGGTGGACCGACACATTTTCACATGTATACATAGTATACTAAATATATATATATATATATACAAATGCATAACCAATAAAGGCATAAAGAAATAGCAACAGATCAAGCATTTCTCACTAATAAAACATAAGCATGATTAAGACATATTAAAAACATTCATGCCAAACAGTAAAAGCATCTTTTTGGTAGAAACAGGTGGACAACGGGAGGCGGGTGGGACAGTGAGGAATCCACAGGCAGATACTGTATCCCCCAGAAAAAGCGTTACCGAAGGTAAGTAACTTGCTCTTCTGATGGATACTTCTGCCTGTTGATTCCTCACCTTTTGAATAGAATCCTCAAGCCGTACCTCACATGGAGGAGGGTGTCCACCTGACTAGACCAAAAAATCTTGCAAAATAGATCGAGCAAAATGGCCATCCCTCCTAACCTCCGAATCCAATAATAATCGAATAATTTTTAGTCGAAATTATTTTGAAAATAATACTTTAAAAATACTTTTATTAATAAATTTAGACAACACTTAAAGGAAAACTTTTATTTATAATTAATTTAAAGATATTTCATACTTTACAAATTACGCCGAAGTCGCGACCCCAGCGCGACTTTTCAAAATGGCTACCGGAATGTGTGCAGCCATCGTATAGGGTGCGCGAAGGGTGCGCGACTTCTGTATAATATTTAAAAAAAAAAAAAGAATGAATATAGTTTTCCTAACTAAAAATTATTCACAATTTTTTAAAATATATATATATATATAGAAAATTTAAAAAAACATAGGATTGAGGTACATTAGACTTACAAATTTTCATTTAAAAAACCTTTGAAATTCACTGAAAAAACCATAGGTTTCAGGCACGTCATAGTTAGAAATGAGCATTTAAAAAAGCATAGGCATAGCAAACAGCAGTGTCCCGGGGGTGGGCACCCCGGACACGGCAGGAGCCGGCCCTGGGGGGTGGCGGTCCCCAGGGCCATCACTGGCTCCATGAGGGGGGCCGCGCGGCCCCCCTCCCTTCAATTAGAAAGCGCCGGGGGCGGTGGTGGTCCCCGGGGCTCCGTAACGGACCACCGAATTTACATAATTAGTGCCCCGGGGTGGTGGCGGTCCCCGGGGCGTGTGGGGGGGCTTGAGCCCCCCACACAGGTTTATTTATTTTTTAATAAAAGCCCCGGGGGGTGGCGGTCCCTAGGGCTTGGGGGGCCATGGAGGCCCCCCAACATATTAAAAAGGAAGCCCCGGGGGGTGGCGGTCCCCAGGGCTTGGGGGGCCTTGGAGGCCCCTCAACACATTAAAAAGGAAGACCCGGGGGGTGGTGGTCCCCGGGGCTGCAGGAGGGCCGAGTGCCCTCCCGCACATTATTTAAAGCAAGCCCCGGGGGGTGGTGGTCCCCGGGGCTGCGGGGGCCCAGTGGGCCCCCGCATATATTTCTTGGCAATGCCCCCGGGACCTGGCCCACCCGGGGGCCTCAATTAAATGAAGCACGGGATTCTCGACCCCTGCGCGAATTTTGCCAAATTTAAAAAACAAAAATGCTTTTTTTGGCCCTGAGCAGGCCTAGGGGGTCAGGGTGTTTCTACCCTGCCCCCTTTTCTTGTTTTTCAGGCTTGTTTTACTGTTTTCTTGTGACTCGGTTCTACCGAGTCACAAGATGGCTGCCAACACTTCCTGGTTTGAAGTGTTGACAGCCAATTAGAATACAGCTCGTGGTCAGGAGGGTTCACGGATCCACCGCGCCTCTAGATATCGATATTTTTATTTTTTTAATTTCTCAGCAACTACTAAACAGATTTACACCATTTTTTAAAAGGTCACTTTCCGAGCCAAGCAGTACCTTTTTGCCAAATTTGGTGTAATTCCATTCAGCAGTTCGGGCTGTAGCCTTGGCTAAAGTTTCCTATGGGAAATTGATTTTTTGACTCTTATTTTTTTAATTTCTCAGCAACTACTGAACGGATTTACACCATTTAAAAAAAAGGTCGCTTTCTGAACCAAGAGCTACTTTTTTTGCCAAATTTCATGTAATTCCGTTCAGCAGTTCGGGCTGTAGTCCTGGCTAAAATTTCCTATGGAAATTAACATGGAGAAAACACTTTTTGGGACCCCCCTTTTTTCTCAGTCCCCACTTGACAAATCACCCCCAAACTTTCAGCATTTGAGCTGACCTGGATGAAACATTTTTTGGGAGAATTTCACGAAGATTCGTCAAACGGTGCCAAAGTTATTGGCAAAACAAAAAGCGCATTTCCTATGGAAACTAGGTTGTAACTATAACTATCTACTGACGACCGCCAGTAGGTAATATATATATATATATTCACTGGAAAAACCATAGGTTTCAGGCACGTTATAGTTAGAAATTAGCATTCAAAAAACCTTAGAAATTCACTGAAAAAACCTTAGGTTTTAGGGAAAGTTATAGTTAGTTGGACATTTCACTCGTACAAAACCAGAGAAATTCCCCTGTTATAGTTAGTTCAGCTAACTATAACTTGCGCCCCCGCAATGCACTGCTGATGACATCACATATTACATCACTCATGGCATGGTCAGTGACATCACTGATGACATCACTGATGACATCTCAAATGACATCACTGATGACATCACTGATGACATCATCCAGTGACTGTGTGTTTCTGTAAAGTTTAAATATGTTTAATATATATAGGGAAAGGCGTATTGAAGAATGAGTGGGTGTATAAGTGTCTGAATGGATGATTTAGTAGGTGCGTGACTGACTGTATAAGTGAGTGATTAAACGTATCTTAATGAATGCATGGGTTAGTGACTAAACTGTGTGAATGTCTGTATCCGTCTGTCTGTTGGTGTGTAAGCGGCTGCATGGGTTTGTGAATAGCTACATGAGTGTATACATGGGTTATTGATTGGTTGTATGAGTATCTGTATGGGTGCCTGAGTGTTTGTGTGAGTGGGGTGTGTGTGACTCTGTGCATAGATGTGTGAGTGGGTGATTCACTGGGTGCATGGTTTCAAGAGTGCATCTGTGATGGACTGTATGGGTGGGTGAGTGTGTGTATGGGTGTGTTAGTGAGTGAATGTATATCTCACTGGTACATGTGTGAGTAACTACATATGTGAAAGGCAGTATATATGTGTGTTGGAGTATATAAATGGCTATAAGTGAGAGTGTGATTGTGAGAGTGTCTGTATGGATGAGTGTGTACTTGTATCAGTGATTGTATAAGAGCGTAAGAATGTGCTAGTATTTGTATGAGTAAGTGAGCTGGTGTGTGTATAACTGTATAGGTGAGTAAATGGCAGTGTGATTAATTACTTGCATGACTGACTAGGTGTGTGAGTACCTCTATGGATGAGTGGTAGTGTGTGAGTGTCGATTTAAGTGTATGAGTGCATATGATAGCCCTGTACTGAGTGACCATAAGTATGAGTGACTGTACGGGTGAGTGAGTGGATGTGTGTGTAGACCTAAGAATCAGTGAGTGGGTATGTAGTTATTGGTGTTGGAGTGTCTATGGTTTTGAGAATGGCAGTCTGTAATTTAGAGTGGGTGTATCAAAGGTTATATTAGGGTGTGAGAAGATGCATCAAATTATCACATGGATGATGTCATCAGTGATGTCATCAGTGATGTCATCAGTGATGTCACTGACCATGTCATGAGTGATGTAATATGTGACATCATCAGCAGTGCATTGCGGGGCGCAAGTTATAGTTAGCTGAACTAACTATAACGGGGGAATTTCTCTGGTTTTGTACGAGTAAAATGTCCAACTAACTATAACTTTCCCTAAAACCTATGGTTTTTTCAGTGAATATATATATATACTAAAACTTTGCTTACCTATTGAAAGTTACCTTCACAATATCTTTGTTCTCAATATCCTTTACACAATATTTTGTCCATACAATATTTTTGACTCAATATTTTGTCTAAACACCTCCCACACAAATCTAGGTACCTGGTTACTGCTGCACCTGCTGCCATAATAATAGCTATTCTATTCGTCTCCTGCACCTCTTCACTCTCCAGAACCCCATATCACTCCCTGAATAGTTACAATTCCCTCCCTTTTTCCTTTATTTTTATCACACTATGTTGCACCTTTCACTATCTTCCACTCCCTGTGTATCTCTTCACTTTCCCAATCCCCTATAAAATTCTCAACTGATGGTTACATTCCATATAATCCCCCTCTCCCGTTTATTTTGCACCTGTTAACTCTTTCCATGTGTATTCATATCTCTTCACTTCCTTCTACTCTTCCTTATTATCCCCTTAGCTGTACATCCTTCTTTTTATATCTCCACTCTACTACCCTCTCCTTCCTCTGTATCTCTTAAGCTACACCTTTCACTCACCCTAATTCCCCCTCAATTTCTCCATTTTCCCTTGGCCCCCTCCCTACTCTTCACTGAAGATACAAATCTGTACTGCATCTAGCTCTTCAAATCTTTTTCTTTACTCTAGCATCATTTGTCCTTTAAATTCACCTTCCTTCTCTGACTTCTCTTCTCTCTCTCTTGCTTTCTTCATTCTCCCCTGTAACTCTGCAGCGATCTGTATCTAGGTACCTAACACCTTTCACTCTCCCCCACTCTTATATATACCTCTGGTCTTTTCTTCCCATTTTACAAGTCTCCATATATCTCTGCATCCTTTCTTTTACATATCCACTCTTGTTTCTACTACTCTTTCTACATTTCACATTTGTTTCAGGCGCCTTTTGTATTTCTCTGCTTTTCTTTCCCACGCACCATTCTCTCCTCTCTCTATTTTGTTATTTCTCTCCTATCTCTTTCCTCCTCCTTTTCTCCTTTATCGCACTCCACCTTCCACTTTCTCTCCATCTATCCTCTGTGCCTTTACAAACTCCTTTGTATCTCTAAAACCTTTTTTCTTCTACCTATATCTCCCCATCCTTTTATTTGCACTCACCTATGCCTACCTTTCTCTGCTGTATCTCTCTGCTCTCCTTCCCCATTATACGTGAACACAAAGTCAGGCCCACGAGCACAAAAAAAATTAGAAATTCAACGCTGACGACCTGATTAGTAAATTGCAGCTGATGCAGGACTACATGGCACTCAACCCCCACTTTGTGCCTTGGTGCCACTGTACCAGTTACACCACTGGAAGCTGCACCCTTGCACTGTATGGTGACACCAGCCTTTTTAGGATAAAGAATAGGCGCCTGGTTTATGCATCTCTACAGACTGGTATTTGCATATTTGGAAGAGGTTAGAGTTTCTTGCTTCAGCTGAAGTCCCACCCTCCCTTGGCTACCAGTGACACCTCAGCCCATTGATGACACATTACATCTCCACTTGAAGCATATGATGTGTGGTTATATAACATGATGCTCAGATCGCATTTACCGTCACTGGTATTCATTTGTTCTGAAAATAGATGCTTGCTGCTGTTAGATTTGGTAAGCTGCCTGCAGTGAAGCCCTGCTTTTGAGAGATGTCCCCTTGGTTCTCCTTCTGGCTTTCAAAAAGCCAATAATATTCACTAATGAGGGCAGGCCCAAGACAGTGAAGTACTATTAGATCTTGGGTCCACTGGAACTAAAATGATAACTAAATGGAGACTTTCCATGCATTCGAATATATCGATTTTTCGGAGTTTCACATAAGGAGACAGATCTGTTTTGACTAAATTTGAGAGCTAGCCCTCTACACGAGGGGCACTTGATTCATATACACCTACTAAGCAGCAAGGGAAATTACATAGATTTCCATAAATGCTGAGGTTGACTCCATGTTGAGTTTTACTCTTTTGATGAGCTCTGTGTCTCTGGCTGGGCATTTGTCAGCACGGGGGCTGCGCCCATTGCAGGAGATGTGCTAGGGAGGTGGCATTGGCAGTATGTGCTCTGTGTGTGGTTGAGCAGAGACTGAGTGGGACAGGTAGGTAACAACTGCTTGTTTCTGTCTCTTAGAGGCATTTATCTGGTTGGCTGGTTTGTACTGGTTGGCTGGTTTGTACAGAGTTTCCACTTCCAGTCTGTGATGGCATGTGGCAGCAGTGCATTGGCTTAAGGTCAGCTGTTGCAGCCTGGAGTTTCACTCTGGGGGTCTTTTCTCAATGAGTGTGTTTCAAAGTGCAAACGTTTTCAATTTTATTCTTGCCAATTTAGGGTTTTTGTCAAATATTAGGGAGTTGGAAGTCTTCCTTGCTGTCCCTTGTGCAAGCATGACTAGGTTTTAACCACACACCATGCTACTCAACAATTACAGTAGTCTTAGTCCACATAGAAACTGATAGTACACTATGGTGAAATGGATCACAACCTATTAGGTTGGCAAAGATATCCTACATCTGCTCCTAGCCAAGTAGTGTGCAGGAACCTCTGCAAAGCACATTTATTTTCCACAGAGCTCCAACAGGGAGCCACCTGCCTCCTGGATAGCACTACCTCTGAACTACAAAGCCCATACAGGACAGTAATGCTAGTATCTTCTGGTGTCTATGAGAATTTACAACAACATTCTGATCCAGGCAGGCCAAAGTAGAGGGAAGAGTGGTTTGTCCTGAGGAAGATGCGTGAGATGAATAAAAGTAGTTGTAGTTGGATGGTAGTGGATGGAGGTGAGGGCTGAGGGTGGAAGGTGATTTTTACAGATAAATACAGACAGAAAACAATGTGTTTCCTGTCTCTATTTATTTTTAAGGGCAGAAAAATGCAGAAAATTGTGCTTTATGTGGGTGACTCTCCATGCTGCCTCGTGATTTCCAGAACAACAGCTGAGCACATGGATAGCATGGGAAGATAAAAAAATAGGGTGAGATTTCCCTAAATTCAGGCATATGTTAACATATATTTGTATTATAATGCTGATGTTTTCTTGTGGGTGTAGAAATATACCATTTTACTACTCCATTATTCTCAAAACACAAAATAAATATGGATAAATACCAATAAGGTGGCCCAAAAATAAATATGGATAAATACAGACGGAAAAGTTAGAAAAATAAAAACCATGAAACCGGGAGCCCTAATCATGAGGTGACAGCTCAGTAGGAAGAATTTGCATCAACCTTTACTAAGCGAGTGTCCGGATCTGGGCTCATCAAATGCTAGGTGAGGCTGATACCAGGTGTTGCCAATCCAATGCAGTACAGGATGAAATACCTACCATGTGTTTAGTAGTGTTGTAATTGTCTTTTGGTACAATGTGTGTGGGAGAAGTGAATAAGCAGCAGAACTGAACACAATAAAGAAGCAAAAAAATGAAGTTTCAGACTGCCCCATGAACGATAAAACTAGAACTGGTCCACAGTTTCTATTCCTATAAGCACAGAACGTGGCACACTTGATGCTATAGTCAGTTTCCTGCAAAGTAAAAGAAAGTTTAAATCTGACTCCTCTTAAGGTCCTCTCCAGAGGAACCACCCGCTTATTCAACAGGAAGGGGACATAAGTGACTTTAATAAGTAGATTTATGAAGTGTGCTAAAGAAGTATTACACATTGATTCATGTTTATTTTTTTCCTGCATAGTCTTACCTCAAGTGTTGCCCACTTTGTAACAAGGCAAAGTTTTTTACTTTTAAGGACCTCAAATTTGAGGTCTGATCCTTAAATTTAGAAGTGTCATGTAGTCCCCCAGAAACCAGGGTTGCCCAATTTGTCCAAGTAAATTCCAACTTAGAAAAGGATATGGTAAGGTCTTTATGTCAATGAATCTCTGTAATTGGTCAAGGACCATATTTTCCAGAATTGTATGCAGTCATAACACAAAACAGTAATTATTCAGATCGCCTGCCCGTAGTGAAAATTAAAAAAATTAAATGAAATGGGCATCCCCTTGGTATGTTTTTATGCTAGCAACTATTCTGTACTCAAAGCAGCCCTTGACTGAACAAAAGGGTTCTCTGTTTTTTTTTCTTTCATTTTGGATTCCAGGAAGAGATCATTGGAGGAGCCAGAAGGACAAATGTCTCAAATAAGTAAATACAAATGCTGCCCTAAGATCCAGGTTTAGTGCCTAAAATATAATATTGTGTTTGAAGGTGAGGCCTGGGTTGTATAAGAGGAGAAAGATTTTCTTGCAAAGTCCCTATATAGATTATTAAAATTCTGTCTTTGAAATGGAATGAAATACACTTACACAAATCTTTTGGTGGCATAGTTGAGATCTGACTTGGCTTGATATGAAATATCTCTTTTTATAGATTTGGCACCCCTGATTTGCTCACTATTAATTCCTTTATAGAAGCAAGTGAGTGAAACCAGATTCCCCCTGACCCTCCTAGCAACAGAGTTATTAGACATCAGAGAGTGAACAGATGGTGTTCTGAGACAGGAGCAATCTGCTGTTAGCTGTTTAAGCTGTGTTTTATAGGAATTGTACACTTGTATTTTGGCTAGGAGAGTGAGTAATATTGTGTACAAACAGTATTGTGAGAGGGCAAAGTTTTTTAGGCTCTTACATGCAGGACTCCAAAGTGTGGATTGAGCCTGTCTGTCTCCTAGGAGATTCTGAATTGAGGAGCAGCTTTCCAGCCCCCCTGGGCCACAGGCTGTGCTTGCCGATTGGCTCTCTAGCTCCCAAACAGCCCTGAGCCTTCCTCTCACACCTACCCAGGCCCCTTAAGGGTTTGTTGGGTGAACCTCAAAACATTCATCTCCATTTTGTGAGCTGCAGTTTCCATGTGCCCAAGATAGCAGTGAGCCAATGACCAGGAGGTGGTGAGAAGGCAGACTAGTGCTGTCTCTTTCCTGAAATTTAAAAAGTGATTTTCCCTACCTGTGATTGCATCATTTACACCTGTTTTGCTTGTGGTTGTTACAGTTTAAAAGTTGAAGTTTTTTACCTGCCTGTAAATGCATAATTTGTCAACTGTTTTGTTTAGAAATGTACGGTTTTTACTTGCCCGTGATTGTTTCATTTAACCTGTTGAATTGTGGGATTTGTAGTCCAAAATCTGTTGTATTTTTCACATTGCCCATGACTACCTGTTTTTCCCTCCAAATTTCTCCCTTGCTCTGTGGTCAAACCTATGTGTTGAGCAATGCACCCACAGCTTCCATTTTGAGTTAGCAAGTGAGTGAAACCAGATTCCTCCCTCCTTTTTCCCCTTAGCAACAGAGATATTAGACATCAGAGAGTGAACAGAGGGTGCACTAAGACAGCACTAATCTGTTGTTAGCTGTTTAAGCTGTGTTTATTAGGGATTATACACTCGTTTGGCTAGGAGAGTGAGTAAAGTTTTGTACAAATAGTATTGCTAGAGGGCAAAGTTTGTTAGATCCTTACCTGCAGGACTCAAAACTGTGGATTGAGCCCGTCTGTCTCCTTACAGATTCTGAATTGAGGAGCAGCATCCAACTCCCTGGCCAGCAAACATTGCCTGAGGTCACTGGGACCTTATATAGTCTGCTATTGGATGCTACATGTGTGCACTGATTGGTGGTTGCACCTGGTGTTTCTGTTGGATTAGGGTTGGTGTTCTCATTGGTTGGGTATTTGAGTGTACTGATTGGTTCCTTGGTCAGTGATTCTATCGATGTAGGGCTTAGGGCTAGTAATCTGATTGGTGGATAGGTTTAGGGTTTTGGATTGGTTCCTGGGGCTGGGCTTTCAATTGGCCATAGGGTTTAGGGTTTCCTGTATGATTGGCTGGTGGGACTAGGGTTGGGACTAGGGCTAGGGTTAAGTTTTTTATTGGATGTAGGGTTTAGGGTTTCGTTCCTGATTGGCTGCTGGGACTAGGGCTGTGATTGGCTGTAAGAGGCTTGTGTACTGTTGGTTGTAGGGCTTAGGGCTAGAATTGTGATTAGTTAGGGTTGGGGCTAGAGTTCTAATAGGCTGAAGGGATCACCTGATTACTAGGGCTATATTAGGCCACGGCTCAGGGCATCTCAGCCCGGGCATCAAGGTTATGGACTGAGAGGACAAGGGCAGCTGCCTGTTTGAGCCTGTTCAAGACTGGTCGGGACCAGGGCCAGAAATGCTGCCCAAATTCACATACACCAACAACCACCCTACTCCATCCGCATCCACAACCAGATTAACACACTCACACCAAATGTGCCCTACTCATTTACTGTAAACCCTATGCACAATTCAATGTCTCAGTACCCACTATTAAACCACAAAAAACACATCTATAATACACCCTTCTATCCCAGCTACCACACATTTCCACCATCACCTACAAACTGTACACAGTTCTATCCTATACCACAAACTAATCCTCTCATCACTAACACAACCCAAATCCACACCATACTTAACTATATTCCATCCAGACACACACTCCCTGCTCTAATTACTCCAAACAGACCACTTATTGTCACTAACAAACCTATACTCAGCCTTTCCTTCATTTCTCCGACCAACACCCTCCTCTCCTTTCTACCATAATAACACAACCTCACAACACTTACACTCCACTGCACCACACATATTACCTCTTGAAGCAAACAAGTCTAAGAACAACACTTTTAACTCAAATTCATCCCTTCTTACACACAACATACACTCTACTCACAAACACATCACCACCCCCTTTACCTTACAACTTCCGCTCACAAACAATACTATACAACCAAATCCATCTCATAAAACAAATATGTCAGCACCTCTTTTTACAACTCCTCAAAAACAAAACATATCACGCACACCAGCACAATAAAATCTCTCAAGGGTAACACCTCATAATACTTAGCATCTCAAAATACAAATATACACCCACCTCTCAAACTACACAAATGAACTCCAATGCCAAGCTTTCTCTCTTCCGTCACACCTAACACACATTCAGCATCACAGCAATTCTCTTCTAACCGCCTCTCATCCATTGGACAATTTAGAACCTTACTGCATGACCCACATGCTGCACCACCAGCCCTAACTCATACATCTTCCGCCCTAAACACACGCAAGCAATATAAGCAATGTGCCACACCTCACAACTCCGCTTCTCCATGCCTACTGCACAACAAGGTTACACCACAAAAACAACACAGCACACCAACTCACTCTCAAACACTGTCTCCACCACCTACAAATGCAAACCCATCACTAAAGTTGAGGACTTCTCCATAAAAAAATTGTGAGGCTCTTTTCTGCAGATGCAATCCTACACCATCTTCCTCCTGTAATTTCCTACTCCTTTACAGACCTCCACCTAGCAATGCAGCATTCCCAAACATGCTTCTAGACACTGTTTCAAACCTGATAACACTACACTCCAACCTATCCGTTCTGGGTGACCTCAACATTTGGTTTGACAAACCCAATATGCCCCATCCGAAAACAATCATTGCTGGCCTAGACGCACTGAACCTGCATCAGATCGTCCACAAACCCACACATAATGGCTGGACACATCCTAGATGTCATTTTTGCTAATACTGAACTAGTTACCTTTCAAACTATAACTCTGGTCACATGTTCAGACCACCATTTGCTTGCTTTCCAACATAAAAACGACACTAAGCGATGCACCTAAAACCACCTTACGTGCATCCACCTATCGACCATGGAACAAACTCAATTTGGAACACTTAGAAACACAACTAACATCCAGTACAGATCTAGAAACAATAAATTCTGTTAAAAAACTATACGAGTGGCTACAGGAATCTTTTGATATCCTGATACCACTGAAAACCACACAACAGAACAAAAGAAAACAAGCACCTTGGAGAAATACAGAGATAAAAGACATAAAACAACAAAATCGATAGCTGCAACGTGCCTGGCTCAAAACAAACACCAATCAAGACAAACTTCGCCTACAAAAAATTAACAGATTATACAAGTCAGCTATCAAAAAAGCGAAGAAAAGATACTATTCATACAGAATTTAAAATGCTAAATGTGCAAATAATGAATTCTATAAAATTCTATAAACATTCTATAAAATACTCAATGAATTTCATAAACCAAATTGCCTAGAAGGAGCTCAAACTGGCAAATCATTACATGGCCAAAGCAGAAACGTGGGACTCATACTTAAAACAAATACAAAGCATCAGCCCTAATCCTTTTACAAAACAACAATCGAAGACTACTCTAACCCAGCCTCTCCATTCCTTCCACCACAGTTCACACAATGAATTTATGGACCTTGTCAAAGCAAGCAAGCCTGCCGGCAGCCCTTCTGAACTGTGTCCACTGCAAACCTTCAAGACAATTTTTCTAACAACCTCTGCTGCCACTCCAGTAAGAAGAATCATCAAAAACTCCTTAACTACCGTAACATTTCCAGAAGAACTCAAAAAGTCATACATATGCCTATTACTGAAGAAAACAAACTTGGACCCGCTGATCCCTGACAACTACAGACCTATTACAATTGGACCTTTCCTGGGCAAACTGATAGAAAGCAGCGTTCACCCAGATTTCACAATTCACTTAAGAGAATGCCATACTTTCAGACTTCCAAACGGGATTCTGTCCAGGAAGAGGCACAGACTCTGCCCTCCTTGCCATCTGAGATGACCTGAAGAACACAGTTGACCGCAATGGGGCTGCTGCGCTACTTCTCTTGGTCCTCTCGGCTGCCTTTGACACGGTTGACCATGACACTCTGATACAAAGACTCTACGAAGTCGGCATAGAGGGGACTGCTCTAGACTGGATCGCATCATACCTTCGCAGCAGAACTAATGTCATCCATACCCCACCTTTCTCATCCAAGCTGTCTCCACAAAAGCAGGGGTCCCTCAAGGCTTTATCATCTCGCCCATGCTTTTCAACATCTACATAAAGTCATTACCGGCACTGATCAATCAATTTCACCTCACGTGCTATAACTATGCAGATGACATGCAAATACTACTTCAACTGTCGTGTAGTTCCTATAAAACCTATATAGGATCTGCACGTTTAGAAAACATTCACTGCAGGATTGGTGTCCAGACTGATTCTAGACACCCCCACCGGGTATGTTGGCCTGTGTACCAGCTAGTTCACAGTGCCACTAGAAACTCCTCTTACCAAGGAGAGAATAGTTCTTGGCAACCATCGAACATGACAACCCTGATCTCTCAGGACCGTGGAAACAGTGCAATACTTTTCGCTCAGTCATTCGTGCTCACTTTGTCTCAGAGACATACACAGAATAAACGGCGTTGACGTTTTTCAATAAGCATTTATTGAACAGTCGTTATTCTAGTGTAAAATAGGTGTGCTGAAACAAACATTAGACAGAAACAGATATAAATGATTAGGAGCAATAAAAAGATAAAAGGATGGTAGATTTCTACCATTTTGCCGAAACCATGAATACAGGTACGTATATAAAATACATGACAGTAAAATGCTTACTTCTAAGATGCTACCCTAACTAGATGTACCTAAGTGTACCTAGCATGTGTATAGGTGTTAAGTCAAGAATCTCTCTAGGATAAAGTCAACCCCATTACCTGAAGTGAGAGACTGTGGGACCCTGTCTTGGTCTCGAGCTGGGATGTCAGACCACTGCGAGCTGGAGTATCTGCATGCAGGAACCTCAGCGTCTCGCGTCAGTGTGTCGGCTTGGAAGTCTTGATCTCCTCTGACTATCTCAGCAAGATGTGATGCTTATATACCCAAAGGTGTCCCCAGGGGTTCTACCTTGCTGTGCCATTGTCGGACTTAGGATGATGTCGGGAATGAACCTTGTACATAGTTATTATGCAGGAGATGGTGGTCCTGCTGAGTTTCCAAGAATCCTCATGCATAATGTATGAGGCTATTATTCAGGAAAAAAAACCACGTTCTGTAAGCAGTACCGTAACTAGGTAAAAGGTCAGTCCTAAAAGCCTGTTATGTATGTAATGTAGGAACTAATATAGGTGAAAGGTTGGGATGTTACCCGGGCCTATATTGTGGTACCTATATGGAATATAACACAACTGGAATGCCCCAAAGACATTGGAAACCCACCAATTTTCAGTTGTCTCAGAGCCGTGGATTAATGGACGATGTGGAGCCATCTCAAATTGAATGCTTCCAAATCAGAAATACTCTTGTGTGGCGATTGGACATTATGACCTGCTCGCCGCATGGCCTGATGATCTGGGAACACCGCCTAAAGTATCAAAGGAAGTTAGAAACCTCGGAATGACCATGGACTCCAAGCTATCGATGAATGCCCAAGTGGACAAACTAGCAAGATCAAGCTTTGTTACTATAAAAACTCTGAGACAAATCTTCCCCCATTTGGGATTCCCACACAAGGTCCAAGCTACCATCTCCCTTGTTCTGTCCAAACTCGATTATGCCAATAGCCTCTACCACAAATCACCTTTAACAACCATGAAAAGACTACAACGGATTCAGAACTCGGCTGCCAGGCTACTCTTACATATAAAACCGCAAGACCACATCTCCCCCGCCTTGAAAGCCCTGCATTGGTTACTGGTTGCCAGAAGATTCATGTTCAAGCTGCTTTGTATCATCCACAATGTGAATCATGGAACAGGACCGCTCTTCATAAAATCACCAAACACATTCAATAAAGGAACCTCTGCTCTAGAGTGGCACCTCGCCTCAAAATCCTAAGATACAAGAAAAAAACCATGGGTGGCACATCCTTCTCTGTTCCACCAGCCAAACTATTGAACTCTTTACCCCTCAACATAAGATCCACGGAAGGCGGCGCCCGTTTTGTTTGTGCAGCGCCACCTCCCCTTAACTCTGGCTGCAGGCGGCAGGCCTGGTTCCGGGTACGGGATCCAGGAGCGTCACCGCCGGTGGGCGAGGGTGCGCCAGGCAGTGTTTCGCTACTCTGAGGTCCAGCGCTCCCATAACCAACTGACGCACCGGTGGTCCGACATCCTGGACCGGGAGCAGGACCTGCTGGACCTGCTAGGTGTTGAGGTCATGGGGCTTGGTGAGTAGCTAATTATATTACTATTGTGTGTTCTGTTCTGTGTTATTGGGAATATTATTTTTTCCCAAATAGCAAGAATGTTGCTGCTGCTTACATGCAGATAAGTTACGTTTAAAAATCTTATATTATGTGATTGTTATTCTTCTAGACAGGTGCTCGGCGCTACTAATTTTACTTGTGTGCAACTTTGCGCTCGCTTGGGCTGATTATGTAGGAGAGGTTAGAGAACTTAGAGGCCTATTACGATGGCGGTCGGAAAACCTCCCCGACCGCCATGGTAGCGGGAAAAGACCGCCTGCATGGACCGCGACATCACCGCTGGTCGAATTACGATGACCCGCGGTCAAAATTTGACCACGGTGGTTGGATCGCGGGCCTTAACATTGCGGCGGTTGCTGCTGCCCGCAGCACCGCCGTGATGCTGAAAGGAGCATGTCCTGCATTTCCCTGCACTGTGTGGCAGGCACTGCACAGTGCCTGCCACCTGGTACAGGGAAATATAGGGGGGGGACCATGGGTACCCCCTCCAGTGCCCCCCCCCAACTCATTGGGGGCCTGCAACGGGCCCCCGGAAGACAATCTCCGCATGCCTTTCCATGGCGGTTTGACCGCTGAGGAAAGGCTGGCTACCGCCGGCATCATAATCCTGATGGCGGAGCCTGCTCTGCACCACCACCATTATCCCGGTCCTGCTCCATCTGCCAGGCAGGAGTGCGGATGGCAACCGGCGGAAAAGCGGCGGTCGGATTTCCCACCGCCGCGGTCACCACCACCATCCTAATTTGACCAGCAGTTTTCTTGGTTGCGATCGCGGTCGGATATCCACTGCCGGTTCAGCGGGCGCCACCGCCGGCCCGGCGGTGGTCATCCGACCGCCATCGTAATAGACCCCTAAATGTAATGCAGACTGGAGAGACTCCTTTCCTTTGTCATGTCACTAAGATAGTGGTAGGTAGTTTGTTAGTTACTTAGTATTAGTTGGCAATTTTTTAGCTGTCCGCGTAACGCGTCCTACTCTCTCGTGCTGCTGACTCCTCAGTAGAATCTTTTGTAGTTTGTTAGTGAGTGAGTAACATAGCAACTTAGCAACCAACCAACAATTTGGTGTATGCAATATGCATGCGTCCATCTATGCATTTTTGAGGACTAAAATAAACGCAGACTTAGTGAATTGGCCCGTCAAAGGGGGTTGATGATTTCGAATGAGATCGGAACTTAGAAGAAGCAAATATAATTTTTGGGCAATGAATTCCAAAGTGTTTGGAATAGGCGGGATAGGTGGTACCTAGGTTTAGGATTCTGGAATCGGAATGGAACTGTGGAATAATAAAGATAAGACAGTCTACGACCGCGATACTAGTCTACTACTAGTTGATTTGATTAGATAGGTCAATTTTAATGCAGTTGCCGTTTCCTGTCAAAAAATCTTTTTGGAATGATTTTTGAATATTTATTTCACACCAATCAATTTTTGTCTCTTTAATTATGTCTTACATGATCAGCATCCAGGGGCAAGAAGCAGATGGGGTCTGCCGAGGCAGGAGCTGGAGGTGCCTCCCAAGATTGCTCCTCTGCAGATGGTTGTGCTAGCCCCAGTAAGTCCTCCTGTTGTTAATATATATTTCCTAACTTTTAGCACACTGTATTTTTTCAAACTATTATTTCTGTTTCCTAATTCTATTTTTTACCAAATCTTCAATCTATCTGTTTCTAAATTCTTGTTATCCCTGCATTTCCTACCAACTTAGTTATTTATATTTCTAGTGTCTGTTTTTTTTTTTACATCAAATCTAACTGTCTCTGACTCTGTACTATTAGTCTGTCTGTAGCATGCTTTATTCTGGTTTTTCAGTCAGCTTTCCCTCTCCCCTTATAATTTGTGGACTGCCTAGTGGTGGTACTACTATAAGGCTCAGAGAACACATTGGTCTGTACTACTACTAGTACTACTACTCTGCTGTGCAGAGTGCATGCCCAAATAAGGTATTCTACGCATGTTTGTTGAGATTAGAAGGCTTCCTTTTACATTCTTTCTCATGCTCAATCAGTAAATAAAATGATGCTCACATTGGACCCCCTAAAGTGGTGTATTTTACTTTTTCTCATCTAGGCCTAGTATATTATTGGCAGCAGCTGATGGTGAACAACTGATTACCATGCACCATGTCTGGAAGGAAGTATAAGGAGGAGGAGGGCACCATTATATTTTCCAACCAAGAGAGAGGACTCGAGAGACCTCATGTCCGATTGTCCGCCCAGTTGGCCACTCTTTGTCTTTTTAAAAACTCAGATTCATAAATAGCTCTAGCTACTGAGTCCAGTCCTTTGGGTTGTCCTCTTCTTGAGAGGCTTTTCGGAAATTGCCACCATCAATATGCCCAACCAGATATTGTATTATTTTTTATAGGATAGGACATACTGTCTACTCTACTCTAGTACCTGTGGACTAGTGGAAAATAAAATAGGAGGAGACATATATGGCATCTAAAAAATGTGCAATTTGTTTTCTAGGTGAACCGACCACCGGTGCTGGGGCCAGCAGCAAAGACGACGCCAGTAAGGAGGGAGCAGCAGATGCGGCAGCTGCAGGGGGTGAGCCAGCAGCAGTGGCGGGCGGTGGTAAGTTATATTCCTTACTTATTGACAATACACTCGCAGCAAGGGTGAACACTGTACTGTTGAGAGAGATTAAGTTGTTGTGAACAACTGTTGAAGAAGACACCCTTTACTTAGCATTAGCAATAGCATTAGCGGTGGGAGTTGAGTAACTAATGGCCTCTTCTATCTGACTTCAACTCAGCTGGGAAAGTTTTATGAAGAAGACTAAGAGTCAGACGACCTTCATGGATGGGTTGAATGAAAAGGGAAAGAAGGATGGAAGGAGGAAGGACGGGTGACATGCAATATATGACTGTCAGAGAAGGATGCATGGGTGAAGGAAGGGGTCCCGGGATGCATAGGTGGCTGATAGGATGCATGGGTGGTTGAAAGATGGGTAAAAGGTGAAAGAAAGGATGCCTGCCTGGGTGAGTGAAACTGAATAGGGGAAAGGAAACCTCTGGGGGGGTTTGATGGGTCAAACTCAAAGGCAAGCAAGGACGCATGGGTGGTGGTTAAAAAAAATGATAAATGTATGTTGTTGGTGAAAGGTTTGTTGAGGTTAAGAAGAACTTTAGCCATGTTTACTTTGAATGGATGGATGCCTGAATGGTATTCAATAATAGCATATGTGGAGACTGGATGAAGAGAATGTAAAAGAAAAATAAACTGTGCCAGAGTAGCAAAGTCAAAGGTGAAGATTAGAATAAAAAAATAATGCCAAAAGAGCAATGCAATAATAAATGGAAAAATCGCTGGGAAGAAACAAGGACTGTTTTTTTACATGGTTTTTGATTCAAGGTTGTATTTCAGAATACTCCCTTGACTCACAGTAGTTTGCAAGCACAGCATATATATTGTGTATGTATGTACCCATACCCACCCATTATCAATCGCCTCCCTCTGACTCCGAGGCCCACACCCGCTCCCTACCTATGTCATTTCGACCGTGTCAGCCATGGGTGGCCTATCGGCTGCAAGGTTACACAATCCAATAACAGCAGTACCGCACGTCGTGCCGTATATCATCATTCATATTAGTAATCAGATATCATCTGCCTTGTTGTAGTAAACAGGGTGAAAGTGAAATTGAGCAGTTGCCATTGATTTAACAGAGTATGGCCATAATAGAAAAATAGATAATTGTGTAGTACAGCTGCCCCACCTGCAGACAGTAGTAAAGTAACGTGAGTCTGCGACTGTGACACGAGTATGTCTGTCTAGGGCGCATGCTGACTGAGCTGGCATGCCTACAAGGTTAATTTTGCTAAACAAGAGAGAGAAGAAGAAGACTCGCCTACTACATAGTGCCTAGTAATGCCTGAAACTCACACAAATGTTAGGGGCAGAGGAAGTGGGAGGATACAACAAATGGTATGTACTGTGCTTGCTAGTGCTACTGTGCCACTATAATTTTATGTGTATGATTTTGTGTTACTCTTTCGCTAGGAGTATTGGTTACATTTGTCTGTTTTCTTTTTTCATATAGCTACTCCTTCCCAACGAAAACAACCCACCAGGCAGGAGTTAGCAGCCAGGGCCTGGCAACGGAGGCTGGAGGCCATCCAGGAAGAATATCGGCGGCTGGTGGTTCTGGCGGAGGAGGAGGAGCCGGCAGCAGCTGCAGCCTCCTCCAGTGCCCCGGGCCCCAGCCAGGCCCCCCCAGTGCCTCCGTTGGTACAGCGCTGTGGTTTGGCAGGCGCCCGCCGCACTTCAAACACTACTGCCCACCCCTGTTGTTTATGCAAGACATTTCAGCGAAGCATGCTCCTCAGGATGGGTCCCCTAGAGGCCAGGATTGAGGAGCGGTTAAATACCCTAGAGAGGAAGATCCGGCGAGCCCGCCGCTAGACCCCCGTCTTGACCCTTGCCCCATTTCTAATCTTTTTTTTGGTGGGTAGGAATTGGGCGTTGGGGAAAACTTGTTTTTTTATGGACATTTTGATTTTTTAATTTATGGACAATTGGACTTACTGCTGGACATTGGTTGGGGTTAGGGAGAGGGATGGGTCAGGTGTTATGTTTTTTTTTTCATTCTAGTTTATTTGTTAGGGGAATACATTATTTATAGTTTACAAATGATGTAAATCTTTTGTGGGGGGTTACTCTTATACTTCACACTGTTTCCTTTGCTGCAGGGCCGCAGCCAGTTTTTGATTGAAATCTGCTGATAGTGTAACACACCAACAGATAGATGTGGTACCCTTACTTGTCGTACTAGTACTGTCAGTCTCTTCTCCTAGTCTATGCAGTCTGTAACTTAAACCCCTATGGACTTGTAAGGGTGTGGGTGTGTGAATTAATTAATTTCCATAGTATATACATTATGCCTCCCCCACACTTCTTCTCTTACCTGTGATTAATGTTTATACTTTATAGGCGAAACGATGGCTGCATGGTGATGGTTTGGTTTCCCAAGGTGCCATGTTGGTGGTGGTAGTAGTAGTAGACACTGACAGTAGCATTTGCAAAAAAAGAAAATGAGACCGTCAGTCACATGAGGGAGCCTAGGGAATGAGTAGTAGAAGTACAGTACACAAGAAGACTGCCAAACAACGAACCATGATGATAAGCAATGCTAAAGTAAAATAAAACAGAATGGAGGGCTAGCCTAGTACAAGTTACAAACTGAAGTCGACTCGAGCTATGAAGTGGACAAGCGGCTGCGTAACCTTTAGTGCTGGAACTAGGATGATTGATGACTCGATGCTGGCAATTATATTATGATGGATTATGTTCCTCTGGAAAACACTTGAATATCGAATACTGTGCATGGGTGGGCAATCTAATATCTATATATTGCCAGTGTGGGCTATAGTATATATACTTAGAGCAGAAGAAGATTCTCGCCCTGCCTTGAGTTAGTGTTGCTTTCACCACATCCGCCCCAGCAAGTGTGTGATCAATAATTGGTGTAAATTTAATTTAGTCACACCTCTATAAATCACACAGCCTGGGGGAAGAGGGTTAGGGTTTGATGAATGGTTGAGAAGGGGGATTTGAGGGAAAGGTTTGACAAATACAAACACTACACATGGACAACACACATTAATCTTGGCAGCCGACCATCATGAATCTGTTAAGGGAAAAAAAGGAAATGCATGCATGATGATGACTTGATGAGTAGTACTAACTAGACTAGTACAGGGCAGTATATTATTAATTATGCAATGGCCTTTCCTGTCTGCCCCCAGAGAGACACAAGTTACATACATTTTATGTTCTGTTGTACCAGGCTTCCTTTGAAAGATAGCAAATAAAATAAAAAAATCTGTAGGAGTCAAATATAAGCAAATATAAACAACAACACACACACTCGTAATGATTGAAGAGAGAAAAAAATTATCAAATTAAATGATACTATAATTATTGCCAAATTGGGAATTTTATCTCCGCATTCCTCTTGGTCCTTCCTTGGACTGTCCGTCCATCAATCTTGGGTGCCTGCTTGGCAGATGCGGTTTGGTAAGGTAAGTGTGAGTGGTTTTTCCCAGTATAGCACAGGAAAAAGGCCGGCCTGTAGATGGAAAAACAAAAAGCATATTGAAAAATCAAGGAGAAAGGTTAAACTGCATAATTAAGGAGTAGTGCAACAAGAAGACTTTCAGAGGCAGCATGGCTAAATCTTGTCTGTTTCCAGCAGTTAACTCTAACAACAGTAGCAGCACCCCCCCCCACCCAACCTCCACTTAGCTTTGAATTTGAGCCAGACATAACTGAGTACACATACCCACACAACAACATAGCATTTTCCAAATTAATAACAAAATCAATGCACCACTGTCAGTCACACCACCACACTCGCCTCCACCACTACACAGACATGTAGGTCTGGTGTTGTTGTTTACCTTTTAGGCCACTTCACGCCCGAGTTATTCCATCAATCATCTCTGACCCTACTGACTCTGACTGTGTGCATGGTATGGTCATGGTGTCCAACTCTGTACCTAAAGTGTCCCGAGTGAGTCCAGACTCAAAATGCAATGGATCGGCCTGCAGTAGTACAATTTTGTTATTGAACAACAAGAAGGGAAAGATTGACTTGAGTCACTTTTTTGTGTGTAGAATACTAGTAGACATCATGCACAACAAACACCAATCACTCAGCATGCAATGTATGCCATCATTTACCTGTGCTTCCGGGGCAGACCCTCTAGGCTTGGAAAGGATAGATATATAGTCAGGTTTGGACTCGAGGCAGGCACACATTTCACATTTGTTGTATGTATTCTCCATCCAATGTCTGGCTTGAGGGCAATGGATTTAGGGCAAGTCAGAAGGAGTAGACTTACTTCTTCACTGACTGCACACAGTTCCAACTCCAATCCGGCAATAAAAGAGTAAAACGGTTGTGATGGTTGTGTTGTGATTCGGAACAGAAAGACAGTGACACACACAAATAATAAAGTAAATAATATTCCTTAAGCTATATAGTTTTTTTAGGGGCTTTTTTTGGGAGCGTCAAAGGAAGTAAGAAAGTAACTCGAAAGCCTAGTTGTCATGGAAGTAGAGCTCTGGTGGTTCACCCAGAAGTAGGTCACCTAACACTACTTCCATGACCTGAGGTACCGTCATCATCTTCCTGCAGTGCTACTTCAGGTATGGTGTAATCCATTGGTATAAAGTGCTGATTCATTTTGATCATGGTTAACCTCTCCACATTTTGGGGTGAGAGACTGTTCCTTCTCACTGTCAGAACAGCACCAGCAGCATGGAAAACACGTTAAAGCAGAAACAGTTGCGACAGGGCAAGCCAGATAGTTTATCGCCAGTCTGCTGAGCACTGGCCATTGGCGCCTTTTCCCATACCAATATAGAAATGGGTTTTGATCAAAGTAGACCTCTGTTGGGTCATCCAGATAGGCCTGGCCCATCCCAACAATGCTCATGGGTGCTCCGCTTTGCTCTGCCTCTTTTGCCTTTGCCTCAGCACTGGACTTAAGCCCTGCCTGTAGAAACCATGCCTGTGACAATTTTGGGGCTGATGCTCCTGTTCTTTTTGTTGTTGATGTTGTTGTTGGTGTTGTTGGTGGTTTTGCTGTTGTGAGCCAACCGCTCTCCCCTCA
This sequence comes from Calotriton arnoldi, assembly GCA_963921515.1. Lineage (NCBI taxonomy): Eukaryota > Metazoa > Chordata > Amphibia > Caudata > Salamandridae > Calotriton > Calotriton arnoldi. The sequence continues at coordinate 22,956 of CAWUFW010023886.1, read as the reverse complement.
TCTCTGAAGTTGAACTTGAAGGCTGCCCTGCAGTACTTGTTGTGCCCTGGAGGAGCGGGCCTCTATTTTCCGGCTGTTCTTTTTCTAGCTGACTGGCTTGCACAGCTATGCAAGCTTTGCAGCTGGCAACATCCCTGTCTGAAAAAGGAAGGAAAGTGTGCAGTAATGGTTTCTACCATGGATCAAGAATTGTGGCACAAATGTAATGGTTGGATGACACAGTACCTCTTTGCACCCTTGTATTTTCAGCTAAGTGAAGGGTTAAGCTCTCCACCAACTCATATGCTTCTTTTTTTTTCTCCACACCTGCGTACATTGCAGACACCCCCTTCAGCTGTTCCTGCAGCATGTGCAGCAATGGGATAGCTTGGCCCATAGTACAGTCCTCCTTGCTGACTTCACGTGTGAAGACCTCGAAAGGAAGTAGCATCTCTGTCAGGCATTTAACCAGGCCCCATTGGTCCATCTCAATGATCATGCCTTTCACAGTAGCATCCCCTCTTTGCATTACATACTCATTGATTCGTCTGTACTGCTCAAACAGACGTTCAAGCATGTAATAAGTTGAGTTTCTCCTCCTGGATGAGTGCTTTAACTGGCATTCTATTTCACGTTGAATGATCCTCAGCTGCTTCTGGGCTTTAAAAGAATGGCTAAAATGTGTGCAGATTCTTCTGCAGGTGGTCAGTAAGTTGCTGACTTGGTCTTCTTTTTTCAGAACGTCTTGAACAATGATATTAATGCAGCGCGCCAAACACAGGACCCAGAGCTTATACTTATATTACTGCCATTGCCAGTGGCAACAAAACCAATATTAAGCCCTCTTGGTCGCAGCCATTCAAAGACCTTGTTGTCAAAGTCTTCCAAAATGTTTGCAGCAGTATGAGATTTCTCCATGGTGAACATGGCTACAGTTGCATGTTTCCGATCGGCATTAAAAATCTCAGCAGTGTCAACACCTGCAGATATCTTTTCTCTATCCCCCACAAAAGAGATCCAGTGTGCAGTGATGCACATGTCATCAGTGGCTTGGCAACTGGTCCACATGTCTGTTGTCAGGTGGATAGTATATACAGCACTCTGCTGCAAAGCTTGTCCAAGCAATTCCAGCACTTCGTGATGTAGTGTGGAACAGCAACTCTGGCGAAATAGGACCGGCTGGGAACATTCCATTTTGGGCAGATGGCTGCCACAAATTCAAGAAAACCCACCCCTTCCACAAAAGAAAAAGGGAGGGGGTCCAGCGCTAACATTTTAGCCAGTTCCATGTTGCACAAACGTGCCATTGGGTGGTTGCGTTCGTACTGCCCCTCCGACCTAAACATGCTGAGAATGGTAGCTTGGATTTTTTCCTTTCTGGTGCAACTGATGCAGGTGACTTCATAAGACCAGATATTGTTAGGCTCAATTCACGTTCTTTCGTTGCGGTACTCTCTTGCCTTGTACCCCTTGGTGTCTCAGCCTGAATCTTGTGCCATTGCGATGTTGCTGATGATGATGTGGGTGGTACCACTGCACTGCTGGGGACAGGGCTGCTTTGTGTAACAGAGAAAATGTCTCCCTCTTGTTCACCTTCCACCGTGCTCGGATCTTCTTCGTCCCATCCACCAACAACACTTGCAGTTTTTTGGCTGCTAAAGTGTGCCTCCCACTGGATCAAGTGGTGTTTTCTCAGATGGGTTGTTTGACCTCCAGTACCATAGTTTGCACCAAGTTTACCCTGACTAACACCTACTCCACAAATGGAGAATAAAGCAATGTTCACCTCCTTCCTGCTAACCGAAAAGAAGTCCCAAACTGGGGAGGTCAATTTTCTGACGCTGCTGGTGCCACTTGCAATGTTGGATAAACTGGTAGGTGGGTGTGACGTTTGACTCTCTACAGAACCTACTTCTACTGAGGTCATTGTGGTGGATGTAGGTTGCTGCTGGGACTTTGTAAATATGACAGCTGGAGGTGGTGTTGGTGGTATCTGTGTTGGTGGTATCTATGCCACATACTACACTGCAATTTGTGATGGGGTAATGTCGGTCTACACTGGGCGGGGATAATGTCCATGATGACTGGCTCATCATCATCCTCTTCTACATCTTCCTCCAAAACATTAAGGCTTTCTGGAACCTTCCTTTTCCCTAGCCTTGTCTCATGGCGTGTCACTCTCAGACTGAGGTGGCTTCCAAGTGACGTCTAGATCATCAGATAGGGGGCTTGCAGAAGAAGTTGATAGAGTAACCCTCCCTTGCCTTGCTGGGGATCTGAATGACAATGGATCTTCTGAAAGAGTGGCTTGCTCTTCTTCTTCCTCTGCAGGAAGCTCAATCTCCTGACCTGCCCCTACTTTGGGAGGAACAACTACTATTGGGGGTGGTTGCAGCTGTTGTTGCCCACTTATCTGAGTTTCCTGCATTGATTGGGTACTACTTTGCGATAACAATAAGTCAATTTCAACATCAATGCTCGTAGGCGTTGTCGTGATTAGACTGGCTGCCTCAGCGACAGACATGGGCTTGGGCCTAGTTTGGTGGATTGGGTCTACTGATGCGGGGGTGCTGTTCCCAGCTTGCTCCCCAGACACTGCTGCTGCAGGCGCAATTTTTGGTTTCCCAAAAAAGGTCTTGGGCAACATATCGGTGATGGTAAGTGGCAGTGTCTTCTTCTCACTGGCAACTTTCTTGGTACTGGACCTGGTACCTTTATTTGGGGCCATCTTGAAGGACGCAGTGGCACAAGTCGAAGAGATGTCTGTGGTCACACGTCACGTGACGTTGTGCACAGCAGGACTTCTGTCTGGCAGTAGAATGGGTGATGTTGTCTCCTCCTCTTTTGTGGTCCTAAAAGCAAAGAAGCAAGAAGAACATCAGTGAAACGTGGCATTCATTGTTGTGGTTCAATTACTAGAACAAACAAATGTAATATAACTTAGTGTGTGGTCACACTTGTTAGTGTTATTTATATTATTATTAAATGTATTACCTCAGTTATTAAAACAATTAACAATACAGTGTAGCCATTTGTGAGACTTTGACAACAACAAGGGCTTTCATGGTGTACTGTACAGTACACCAAAGAAGGATAGGAAAGAAGAAGAACAACAACAAAAGTACAAATGTAACGGTTTGGCATTGTATATCACATGGGATGCAGCATTCAGGGAGCTGCAGCTGACAAATGACAATGGATGTAAGCAATAAGCCAAGAGGAACAAAGGAAAGACATGCATACCTATGGCAAAAGCACACTAACTGCCACCACAAAATGGCCGCCAGCCACATGGTCCCTCACAACAACAACAAGCAGGAGGCCTGGAAAACAATGAACTCAAGCAGGCCTATATGGACACAGACTTTACAAACTGGGCCCTGGCCACATGGGGAGGCTCAGACAAGGCAAATGCTGGCCCACTATTACAAGCACACTCACAAACTGGCCAGACAAAGGAGGCATGCTAAACAGCACATCTTTAATGCAACAATGCCAAAAAAGAAAATTCACAGGGCTAAAAAAAGGTTTGCAAGTTACAACAACCACACACATCCACCTAGGCCATTTATTTAACACACATGAAAAAAGTGAAATACCAAAAAAAAAAACATTTTGCATTTCAATCCAATGCCATCCATGCCCTAAAGGAAGCTTAAATTCAACAGACACCACAGAGACTGTTGTTTCATGCACCCATAAGTAGCTCTGGGCCTATTGGTTGGAAAACCCATTGGCAGACTAGGCCACATAGTGAATCAATTCAAATCAATAATATTGCAAATTTATTAGAAACTTTAGTGAACTGTGATACATTTTTTGCTGGATAAAAGAAGAAAAATTGCATGCAATACAACAACCAGCAAGAAGGCATGGCCACTACAAAAAAGGCATGCAGGCCTAATGCAAAAGCACACTGGTTGCCTTCACAAAATGGCTGCCAGCCACACGGCCAGACCACAAAAACAAGAAAGGGTAGACAGACAATGCAGGCCTATGGCAGAAGCACACTGGCTGCCTTCACAAAATGGCCGCCAGCCACACGGCCAGGCCACAACAACAAGAAAGGGAAGACAGACAATGCAGCCCTATGGCAGAAGCACACTGGCTGCCTTCACAAAATGGCCGCCAGCCACACGGCCAGGCCACAACAACAAGAAAGGGAAGACAGACAATGCAGCCCTATGGCAAAAGCACACTGGCTGCCTTCACAAAATGGCTGCCAGCCACATGGCCAGGCTGCTACAACAAGAAGCATTAAGCCAAGAGGAACAAAGGAAAGACATGCAGGCCTATGGCAAAAGCATACTAACTGCCTCCACAAAATGGCCACCAGCATGGCCTATATGGATACAGACTATACAAAATGGCCCCTGGCCAAGGCAAATGATGGCCCACTATTACAAACAAACACACTTACACACTGCCAGACAAAGGAGGCATGCTAACAACACATCTTTAATGCAACAATGCCAAAAACAAAAATGCACAGGGCTAAAAAAAGGTTTGCAAGTTATTACACATCCAACAAAGGCACATGAAAAAAAGTGAAATACCCCAAAAAAACACATTTTGTATTTCAATCCAATGCCATCCATGCCCTAAATGATGTTTAAATTCAACAGACACCACAGAAAAAGTTGTTTCATGCACCCATGAATATCTCTGGGCCTACTGGCTGAAAGACCTATTGGCAGACTACTGGGCTACATAGTGAATTAAATAAATATGGCAAATTGATTTCAAAAGTTGGAGAAAATGTAGTGAACTGTGCAACATGTTTCCTTTATAAAAGAAGAAAAATTATTTAGAAACAACTAGGCCCCTAGTGAAACTACAGGCCACCCACCACAATAAATTTTTAAAAAACGATGAAAAGTACAAATAAATCTAGGTGCATGGCCCCAATCAAACAAACAAACAAACAACACCAATTTTCCAACTTACTTGTGAAATCTCAATTTCAAAAGTCCTCAAATCCAATGATATATGATGCAGCAGACACAAAGAGTGATCCTTCCAGCTTCAAATCCAAATGAAAAGTGACCAGGAGATGGACAAAGCACTGGAAGGATCCTGCTGGACAGGAACAGGAAGTTGGAGACTCTGGGGCCTTTCCTTCCTCTTAAAAAAAAAGTAAAGAATGAAAAAGGACTCCTTGCACAAAAAAGTACAGCAAACTGTCAATTTGAGGAGTTTTTTTACTCTAAACCGTCATTTCGAGAAGGTTTTGTTGCTGCTCAGGAGAGAACCTTCTCCAGATTGCAGTCGCGGTAGATTCTGCGTGTTCAGGATCGCGCTCTTCACAAAAGTTCCGCTGGAAGTCCAATGGCGCGTCCGAATGAGGTGTTCGTGATCGCAAACTCTTGTGAGAACATGCGGCCACCTAGCAAATCTCGTTGCGCTTGCGAACGGCTCAGGAAATCTCATCAGCGATCGCAGGCACCTGGTAAGTCGCAAACGCGCGCGCAAAAACACATTTCAGGTGCGCAAACAAAAAAAAACTCCGCTCTGTTGCGGAGTGCAGGGTTTTTGGGCAACTCTGCGTTCTAAGTGAAACACGGAGATGCGCAAACTCCACAAGCGGAGCTGAATTTAACGCCCAGGGTTAATAACCACCTTATCTTCAGAAAACTACTCAAGAATTGGCTCTTCCCCACATAAGCACCATACACAAACAGAAATATAGAGCATATCCCTCTGTATATAAGCATTTATTGTACTATAGCTATGTACCTATATATGTATTTTGCTCTGTATAAACATGTAGAATAATTATGTTTAAAAAAATATATATAAATATATATATTCATTAGTTCTGCGAAACAAATGTACATATTACTGATATTATTCTATGTTTTTAACATGTATATAAGTGACTGCATAAACAAGTAAATCTTTTATCATAACTATTTATCTACAAATGCTTCACTATGGAATTACAAAAATAATTATATATATATATCAAGATGCGAGTAAAGCGATCACTCAGAGTTTTGCTGACACCAGTGGTTGTTTATTCTTTGGTGTAATCTCAACGTTCTTGGGGAACGCCGAACCGCCGCTAGCCATCAAAGGACTATGCCGATCTTAATTGGTTTGTGACTTCACGAACAACGCACACACTTACTTAAGGAGTATGCGTTTTGGCACTTTTGTGGATCAATGGCGGCTGAATGAAGTGTCCAGTGTTGCCTCATCCTATCCATGATAACATCCAGGCAGGTGAGGTGAAGCTGCAGGCACCGCCCACTGGGGATAGTACTTACGTCAACGTGCCTGCAGCGCGCAAACTCGGAGCCCTGAGTTCGGGAGATTCTCCCTGCCTCCTAGAGTGTCTGCACCAATCGAAGCGGGGCACTCTATATTTAAAGTGGACAGTATCAATAGAACAGTGATGGAGGCATTTGAGAAAGGCAATGAAGCCGAAACCGGTCATGCCGTATTTGCTGTGCTGAATTAAAGAGGAAAATCCCTGTGAACCTGTGTGGGCTTGTTCCTTTCGTGAAGGGAAGGTTTCTGGTCTTGGATATATATATATATATATATATATAGATATATATATACATATATATATCTATATATATATATATTTATCAAATGTACTCCGCTACTCTCCTTCGGATGTCTCCAGGAACAGGACATATATATATATATCATTTTTTCAAGATGCGAGTAAAGCGATCACTCAGAGTTTTGCTGACACCAGTGGTTGTTTATTCCAGGTCATGACACTTCGATGGGTGCAATACAAAAGTATGACGGAATACATCTGTTTCACTTGAGAACTATTGGAGATATTGCAATTTCTGTGTTACTTAAAAAGTATGATGTAATACATTTGTTTTAATTTCTAATTTTCATGACTGGTGGACCTTAACCAGCAGATTTGCACACTACAAAATGGATGCCATTTGGACCACGAAATGTATTCACATATTGGTCCCTTTTCAGTTTCCATAATGACTATGTAATGCATTTTCACCCTGTAACTCACTATGTGACCAAGCTTGCTTGTCAAGCGAAACGCGTAACCTGGAATAAACAACCACTGGTGATCGCTTTACTCGCATCTTGAAAAAATTATTCTACTGTTTGGCTTAGCTCTGCCAACTGTGAGCGATCCTCTGCTGAGGGTGGGGGAAGGCAGAAGGAGCCAACATTGCAAAATATTGAAGGAGCATTCCGGGGCCCGGCTTTGAGTGTTACATCTTATGGATTACTGATTCGCAGGAGAATACGAATGGAATTACCGGCAATCGAGCTGTGAATGCTAGCTGGAAAACGAAAGACTGGAAGCGGAGGTGAGGGAGAACATCGGGAGCCCAGGAAGTGCTGGACACCGTGCAGGTAAGGACTCCGGTTGGGGCTGCCCGGGGTTACGGGGAGGGGGGAAAGAGACGAGTCGAAGGACGCGTGTCCTTCTCACCTTCCACCCTGTCGGTGGCAGGATACAGAGCCTACACACACGGCCACAGCGGGTAAAAAAACACGTAAGCAACGCATTGAAACTACAAGTCCCATACACCACCGCTCACCTCAGACCCAGCCGCGATAGTGAAACAGCAGCGGAAAGCGATTTACAGTGAGTAACCTTCAAGCATGGACCCAGAAAACCGATTGAAGTCAACCCGTGGGACAACTGCGCTTAGGCAAGCGGGAATCGGGGAGTTTTTTACCACACTGCAAAATTCTACCACTCGATAACGTTGGCATTACAACATAGCCGCCGGGAATCAGTATCCTCTGCACTGATAGAACAGACAGTATTTCTAAGAGATCGTGCTGAGGAAACACGAGCACGCAGACATTTGGACTTATCACTCCCAGCAGCAGGAACCTCGCATAAGTGAGGGGAGGCGCTGACACCAGAATACCCCCAGCAGCACACGCAGTCCACATTTACTGGATACATGAATGTACTAATCTACACAGGACATTTATAATATGGAGGAAGAAACAGAGAGGAGGGCAGCGGCCCTCAGTCTCTTTGCCAGAGCACCAAACAAGGGACAGACTAGAACTGAAACCAGACCTAAGGACACCACGCTCCAGGACAAACTTAGAAGGCTAGAAAAGATCAAAAAATCGGAAACATCTAAGTGGTGGGAAGCCATCTCACTACAGGATTATATAGAAAAGGATATGGTACCCAGGGGCTTAAGGATATATATTACACCTCATATGAATCACCCAACCCCAGGATGCTAGAAGAATGGTCGGAAAACTCGGCCAAAAGCTCTAAACAAATGCTAGCAATTCTGGTGAAATACGCATGGGAAGACAGGGCGTCACTCCTAGAAGAACTCAAAATATTGGAGGACGAACTAAAGAGCCACAAAGAACAAGATCTGATTAAGAAATTTGTGGACGACCTCAAATTAAGACTAAAAACCTACGAGGAAGACATAAAGGCACGTAAGCAGCGCAAACTCCATTGTGACTGCATAGATTACGAGAGTGGAAGAATCCTAACCTACTCACATAAATATGATCACTTATACGAAAAAATGTCTCTGGGCGAACCCCTGGAAAGTGAGAGGGAGTCCGTGAGTGGAACAGAATCCATAGCAAGCAATGATGCTGAAGTGGAGGAGCGCCAAGTACAAACACCACAGACAGCAAGAGACCTCGGCCCAAGAATCCAACTGACTTTTTTGGACGAGTTCCGTGTCCTGAGGACACGGAGGGAAATACCACGAACCACCGAACCAACAAGGACACGAGGGAGAGGTCGAGGACGGGGCAGAGGATGAGGAAGAAACCAGGAAGGAACTGGAGAAGACGGAAATTCCAGCAACAAAGGGAACAAAAGAGGCAGAGGACGTGGAAATCGGCTCATGGGAACAAGACAAATGGGCCAGAAGAATCAGAAATGATGGACGATGATATGGTAAACAGAACTATCATAAACTTATCTTACAGACCTTTATCCATGTTCGAGAAATGTACACTGTGCCTCGGTCTTTCTTTTTGCCCTACCAATTCCTTTAACTATCCTGAGACAAGAGTAGACATGTTTAAATTTGTGAGGAAAGTCAAACTCAAAAAGTGGCACAGCTTGCGGGGTACATCTGCAACCAATGACATAACAACAAATGAGCAGAACATATTCCTGAGTATAAAAGACAGGGAAGCACTCATGGCCATGCAGGACCTCTACCAAGAAGCAGGCATAGAGGAGGGTGAAGAACTTTTGACCACTAGAACAGACCACCCAGCTAACACAAAATTTAGACCCAAATCGGTATTTCTACCACTAATGCCACATGACAATATCGATGCCTTTCACAAGACCACCACTAAAGACCTTATCAAATTCCAGAAAAGGCTTAAAAAGAATAACAACTCTGCAGGAACTAACTTTTCTAGAAAACAATGGCAATTTATCAACACCCTCATTGAAGACGAAAATATTATTATCCGCCGCGCTGACAAAGGCGGCAATATTGTACTTTGGGACAGGGCAGCATATATTGCTGAGGCCACCAAACAACTTACAGATACTAGATTTTATGTCGTAACTGATGTACATGAGTATAACAACAGTATAGTCAGTGTATGGAACACACTTACGGAATACAAAGAAAAGGGTATTCTACAATGGGAAGAATTCTGCTATCTAAAATGTGATTATCCCAGAACACCCATCTTCTACCTTCTGCCCAAGGTGCACAGGGATCCCAAAGTACCCCAGGCAGGCCCATTGTATCCTCCATTGGCTGTGTCACTGAAAACATTTCCAAATATATAGACCATTTTCTCAGGGAGTATGTAGAAAAACTGCCCTCATACATTAGGGACACTAAAGATTTTCTAGGTAAAATTAAAGACCTAGTATGGGAAGAGGATTACCACATGAGCACGCTGGATGTGAACTCATTGTACTCTATTATCGACCATTCACTGGGTGTGCTTTGTTGCCAACACTTTCTGTACACACGGGAAATATGTTATTTAGAACATACTGAAATGTTATTAGCACTCATGAAATTCTGCTTGCTGAATAATATGTTCTTATTCAATGGTACCATGTTTAAGCAAATCCTTGGTACCGCAATGGGTACTTCTTTGCCCCCAGTTTTGCTAATCTTTTCTTGGGGTATGGGAGGAGGAAGTCCTTAAAAACTTGAACAAGACCCTACAGATAACAAAGTTATTAAATGGTACAGGTACATAGACGATCTGTTTGTAGTGTGGAAAGGTAGCAAGGAGAGTGCCATAGACATGATCAAAGACCTCAATAACAACACCTTTAATCTCACTCTCACCTACAACATCAGTAAACTACAGATAGAATTCCTTGATGTGGTAGTGGAAGTAACGGAAAATAAGCTTAACACTAGACTCCACAGGAAATCGACAGCAGGAAATAGTCTTCTGCACACTCTCAGCAGCCACCCAGAAACACTGAAATGGAGCATTCCATTTGGTGAGCTGCTGAGAGCGAGGAGAAACTGTAGTTCACAGGAGAGCTTCCTGACCGAACAGGGAAACATGATGCAAAGGTTCCGTGAGAGGGGATATCCCAATTGGGTGCTGAAGAGAGCAAAAGACAAAATTGACAAAACTGAAAGAGAGGAAACTTTGAAATAGAAACCCAACACTGAGGCAGATAACAACACTAGAGTTATCCTAACTTATAATAAAAAATCCAAAGCAATTGCCAAAATACTCACACAAAATTGGAATGTTCACACAAGTGACCCTGTCATAGGCCAAACTTTACAGGAGAGACCACAGATCACATATAGGAAAGGGAAAACCTAAAAGACTTCCTAGTCAAAGGAGACATTACCAACAAAAGTCTAAACACCAAAATCAATCTTCAAGGTTTTTTTCCCTTTGGCCATTGTAAAGCCTGCAGAAACAGCTCCATGAGGAAGACTTACCAGACACCAACTGGGGAAAGAACAATAAAACAATTCATCACATGTGGCACTATATTTACTATCTACATTCTAGAATGTCCTTGTAAGAAAAGATACGGGGGCAGCACCACCCTTGCCACAAAGAAACGAGTGTTGGAGCACATGAGGGCCATCACTAACAGAGACCCTCACTATCCCGTGGCCAGGCATTTTGCTGAGTACCACCTTTCAAACAGTACTCTTCTGTCTTTCTTTGCCATAGAACAAATTGAGTACACACAGAGAGGAGGCAACAGAGTCCTTCACTTACATAAAAAAGAATCCTGGCACATCATTAACCTCCAAACTAAAAGCCCAGAAGGGCTTAATCAGGGTGAGGAATTGAGTATTCATTTATATGAATGAGACAATGGTTTATCAACTGTCAATTTCTGCTTGTTAACCAGAATGTTAAATATTTCATATAGATATTCAGTCGTGTATTTCTGCTGTAGTGTTCTGATATGATTTTAATCCACAGTTTTAGATTACTTTTATGATTTTAAACTCTTTATTTTCGATTTCACAGGAGGAAAGGAAGGGGCAGAACCAGAGAAATCTCTTCGCTGCAACCACCCCCTACCCTTTTCTTCTATCACAACGGTGGAGGGCTCGACCAGACAGATAAGAGACTCTTTTTCCTTTACCGCAGAACTTGGTTTCTCTTCAGCCCTATGGCCAGAATTTTAATTCACTACTTTCACGTACACATTTCTCACTTAATCAGGGTGGATAATTGGGGGTAACGTTAGTACACTGGGACAGAGAGGCACATAGGACCATTCAGGAAACATAACTTGTATGGGTGACCGAGGCACGGAAGCACTATGCAGCAATAGTCAAATCTTGCAGCCCGATCTCCGTCATGACGAATTAGATTTTAGCACTAGGACCAGGAATAACGGGGATCACTAGTTGGGGTGGGGGTTAGCACTGGCTATACACAGTTACATACCCCCGGTTCACCCTCTTTCTACGAGTCTGATTGCAGACGGGAAAGGAACAGTTAGGCACTATGCCGAACAGAATAGGACGTCACCACCTCGCAGCGCATCAACTATTTTGTAGGATGGAGTGCCGTCACACACGCACTATCTGAGTGATCACTAATTGAATCAATCATGCAACCATCACACTTTGTGTTGGGATAAGAGGTCTATAACCTACACAGGTGTAAATATCACAGATTCCCCAGAGCACTGTGCAGCCAGTCCAGTTATACCTTCGTAATAACTTAGCTCGGTCATGACACTTCGATGGGTGCAATACAAAAGTATGACGGAATACATCTGTTTCACTTGAGAACTATTGGAGATATTGCAATTTCTGTGTTACTTAAAAAGTATGATGTAATACATTTGTTTTAATTTCTAATTTTCATGACTGGTGGACCTTAACCAGTAGCACACTACAAAATGGATGCCATTTGGACCACGAAATGTATTCACATATTGGTCCCTTTTCAGTTTCCATAATGACTATGTAATGCATTTTCTCCCAGTAGCTCACTGTGTGACCAAGCTTGCTTGTCAAGCGAAACGCGTAACCTGGAATAAACAACCACTGGTGTCAGCTAAACTCTGAGTGATCGCTTTACTCGCATCTTGAAAAAATTATTCTACTGGTTGGCTTAGCTCCGCCAACTGTGAGCGATCCTCTGCTGAGGGCGGGGGAAGGAAGAAGGAGCCAACATTGCAAAATATATATATATATATATATATATATATATATATATATATATATATATATATATATATATATATATATATATATATATATATATATATACATACATACCACCAACTTTTCTCTTGTTAACAAGCCGAAGGGTGAAACGCGTTGGTAGAGGGCTGTTTTCTGCAATAAAGTAAATTCAACATCCTGGAGTGTCCTGGATTTTTCTTAACAAGAGAAAAGTTGGTGGTATATTGTGGATTTCCGGAATCTGTCTGGGACCGCCGCGTAACTAAGCCCCGCACTACGGACTGTGTGAGTAATATATATATATATATATATATATATATATATATATATATATATTCCAAACACCTCCTTTCAATCAGCAAAGAGTCCTGGCACTCGGAGTCGGTTTGGGCTGTGAATTTAAAATGTATTTACTGTCACTCCAGAGACGCGTTTCAGCCTTAATCGGCCTTTTACAATCTGGCACCAACATGTGATTGCTAATGTCAGCAGGTAACAAATCCATCTGTGTATCGATGGAGATGAACACCCAGCATACTTTTCAACAAACTGGCGTCCTGGTAGACTACAATCCCCAGCCTGCTTGGTGAGCGTTCGTGATATCTTTAAATGTGCACGCATTCACAGTTGCAGTTCTAACTTTAAAAAAAACAGTAATCCGATGTTGAATTCACCTCATTTCGTGAGTGCCTTTTACCGTATATATATTACCTACGGTAGTTATAGTTAGGACCTTGTTTCTATTCAAAAAGTGTTTTTTCTTTTGCCAATATCTTTGGCGCCGTTTGACGAATCTTCGTGAAATTTTCCAAACTAATGGTTCACTCAGGTCAGCTCCAGTCTTGAAAGTTTTGGGGTGATTAGTCAAGCGGGGGCCAAGAAAAAAAAGGGTGGTCTCAAAACGCGTTTTCCCAATGTTAATTTCTATAGGAATTTTGGAACAGGCTACAGCCCGAACTGCTGAACGGAATTACATCAAGTTTGGCAAAAAGGTAGCTCTTGGTTCACAAAGCGCGTTTTTTTTAAATGGTGTAAATCCATTCAGTAGTTCCTGAGAAATAAAAAAAAGAAAAATGTATATATCTGAGCACCGAGGAGGAGCCGCGAACCCTCCCGAGCACGAGCTTCATTCTGATTGGCTGCCAACACTCCAAACTAGAGTGTGTTGGCAGCCATTTTGTGACTCGGTTGAACCGAGTCACATCAAAAAGGTAAAAAAAGGTTATAAATGTAGGAAAGGGCTCAGGGTAGAAACACCCTGACCTCCTAGGGCTGGTCAGGGAGTCCTACAGGGACCCCCAGGGCCAAAAAAGCATTTTTTTGTTTGTTTTTTCGATGGAAGCCGCGCTGAGTGCGTGAATCCCGCTGAGAAAATTAAAAAAAAAAACACTTTGTTTTCTATAAGCCCCCGGGTGGGCCAGGTCCCGGGGGCAATGCTCAATTAATTAGCGGGGGCCCGCACAGCCCCGGGGACCGCCACCTCCCCGGGGATTAGAAAATGATATGCGGGGGCACGTGGCCCCCCCATAGCCCTGGGGACGCCACCTCCCCGGGGCATTTACATTTTTGTGCGGGGGGCCTCACAGGCCCCCCGAAGCCACAGGGACCACCACGTCCCGGGGCTTTCATTAATTATTTGCGGGGGGCCTCTCAGGCCCCCTAAAGCCTGGGGAACACCACCTCCCTGGGGCTTTGTTGATTATCGAGGGGGCCTCGCGGGCCCTCGAGCCCGAGGGACCTCCAACTCCCCGGGGCTTCACACATGATGGGAGGGGGGCCATGCAGCCCCCCTCCTTGAGCCCTCGATGGCCATGGGGACTGCCACCCCCCCAGGGCCGGCTCCAGCAATGTCCCAGGGTGCCCACCCCTGGGACATTGCCGCTTGCTATGGCAGGGCGGGAGCTTGGCTCCCGTCCTGTCATAGCAAACACTGCTTTGCTCCTTGGAAGCGAGAGCAGGAAAGCAAAGAAGCAAAGCAGAATTGCTTTTGGGCAAGGGGAGCTGCATGGTAGCAGCTGCCCTTGCCCAAAAGCAATGCCGGTTCCCACAGGAGGCGGGGAGCTGGCAGGGACCGCGGGGGCATTGGGGCTCCCCGCGGTCCCCATCAAGGAGGCCAGACCCCAGGGGATGGGGTCCCCGGCGCCAATAGTGACCATGTGGCCCCTCTTCCGTAGTATTTGTTTTTTCAAAAAAATATTAAAAAAGAGGCAATGCCCCGGGGGTTGGGGTCCCCGGAGCCATTATTGGCCTCAGGAGAGGGGCCATGTGGTCCCTCTCCTTATTTAAAAAAAAATAAAAATGCTGGCAGGCCCTGGGGGATGGGTTCACCGGGGCGAATACCAAATAATGGAAGTGGGACGTTTTTTTTTTCTTTCGAGTTTGGAGTCGCGACCCCAACGCGGCTCTCAGCACGGCTCCCCTGTGTAACATTGCGTTGGATTCACAAATTCACCTTAAATAAATAATTTAGGGCCATATGTATGAAGCTGTTTTGCGATCGCAAACACTGCGAATTGCAAAGAAACGGTGTTTGCGATCGCAAAACAGAGAATCCCTATGTATAAAAGCTTTCCGGTGCGCAAAAATGCTAATCGCAAAATTAGCGATTAGTAATTTTGCGAGGCATAGATTCTGCAATTAATTCTGCAAATTCGCAATCTGCGACACGTCAATTGCGAAAATCACAATTAACGTGTTCGCAAATGGCGAATCCGCAAAATGAGATGCATGAAAAAATCGCAATTTGCGAATTTGCGAAATTCGCAATTTTGCACATCACAATTACCACCAAGTATGAGCAGGTGGTAACCAGGTGCAACCTATTTAAAGGGGCCCACAATGCCACAGGGGTTATCCACAATGGCTGGGCTGTACGTGATAGCCAGGAGGCTGCGAATCAGAGCTGCTGCACAGAGAAGGAGACACCAGGAAAGGATCTTCAGAGCACGCATCACCCTGTTCCAGCAGACCGAGGAGGAGATACATGTGAACTACAGGCTGGACGCAGACAGCATCCTGGACCTAATAGAGGAGCTCAAACCCATACTAGAACACCCCACACGCAGGACACACACCATCCCCACCCATGTACAGGTCTTGTGCTCACTGCACCTACTGGCATCAGGGAGTTTTCAGGGGGTGATAGCCAAAGCAGGAGGGGTCTCTCAGAGTGCAATGTCGTGCTTCTTTCACGCTTTCCTTGATGCAATGGTACAGAGGCTGCATCACCACATCCAATTCCCCAGCACACAACAGGCACTAGATCAGACCAAGCAGGAGTTCTATCAGATAGCCCAATTCCCCCACGTAATTAGCTGCACAGATGGGACCCATGTCGCTATTTCCCCCCCTCACAGAATGAGTGTGTGTTCAGGAATCACAAGTCCTATCATTCCCTGAACATACAGGTAGTGTGCAATGCCAAACATATAATCACTGATATAGTTGCGAAATACCCAGGCAGCACCCACGACTCATTCATGTTTCGCCACAGTGGAATCCACCGACGACTCACAGATGGGGAGTTTGGTGAGGGCTACCTGCTAGGAAAATGCATTGCTTACAAGGACACACCAGTAAAGCACAGAAGTGGCAGGACAGTGTTTAACCTGATTCTTGTCTCCCTGCAGGTGACAGTGCGTATGCTGTACGTGACTACATCCTGACTCAGTACCTGAATCCAGCCACTGCTGGGGAGCGGAGGTTCAACAGTGCCCACAGAGCCACCCGCTGTGCCATTGAGAGAACATTTGGATTCCTCAAGAGCCATTTCTGCTGCCTACATAAGAGTGGAGGAGCGCTACAGTAAAGCCCCGAGACATGTTGCAAAATCGTTGTCACGTGTGCCATGCTACACAACATCGCCACCAGGAAAGGCACCGCAGTGGAGCTTACAGATTCAGACCCATCAGATGAGGAGGGTCCAGCTCCACGATGCAGACCATCCGGTGGTGTTGGTGCGGCATCCGGCCGCCAGAGGCGAGATGAGATCACACAGAACTATTTCTAGGTGAGTAATAGTGACACAATGCTACAGATTGGTGCAAAACTGTGTTTTTATTTGCTTCAGTGCAGGAAAATATCCGTCACACAGCCTGACGTGCACACTATGTGAGTCCAAATTGCTTGCACATGTTCAACACACAGTGCAAGTCTTTTTCCCAAACATGAGTCAAGATGCAATGGGTTGCCTCACCCATTGCCATGTGCCACTCATGGCACTTCATCGTCTGCGTGCACGGCTTGTTGCCCCTCGCTCAGGGTGCACACTGCCATCCCATGAGGCATCGGCTGGTCTCCCCTGATGCACACTGCGACGTCTGTCCTGTGGGATGGGTGGAGTGATGCTGCTCCTGATGGATTGCTCCTCATCCTCCAGTGAGTTGAGGGGTCCTGTGCCACCTGTGGCTGCAGCACGCAGCTGGTCCACGGCATGTGTGACCTGCACCAGGCCCCTGGCTACATCCTGGCAGCAGTGTGCCATCTCATGCTGCATGCTGACACAGTGACGTGCCAGCACTGATGTGGCAGTGGACAAGCGGTTTACCGCCTTTGTGTACATGTCCAGGCGGGTTTGGAGGCGCTGTCTCTCCCTGCGCCTGGCTGCCCGGCCTCTCCACAACTCTGAGCACAGTGCTTCCAGTGCACCAGTCATGCCCATGAAGCCCTCCCTCATTTGGGTCATGTTGTTGTTGTGCGCTGACAACTGGCGCTGTATTGATTTTATTGCCTTTGCTTGCAGGCTCTGTACCTTTAGTATGTTGCCTTCAAGCCCTGCAAACACCGTGCCTTCGCCTATGGCAGCTGTGCTGGTGGACGGCCGTGCCCTGCGCCTGGATGAAATTCCTGGACTAGGACGGACAGGGGACTGTGCTGTGTGCCGTGCAGCACGCTGGCAATGGACTTGCTGCTCCTCTCCACTTGTGTCCAGTGGAGCTGCCTCCAGTGGTGGTAGTGGTGGTACTATGAGGTGCCGCCTGCATGTCACAGGGATTACTGGGCTGCCTTCCTCCTGCTCCTCTTGCCCTGACTGTTCTTCGGTGTGGGATGCATCCTCCCCTCCTGCCATAGATTCCTGTGTTCCTGGTGGTGCTGTGAATGTAAATGCACACATTAATTGGGTGTCCTGCCTCGCATTGGTTATGCAATAAATGTTTCAGTTTCGAGTTACATGGGTCCTATCTGTATGTTTTTTGCCTTTCCTGATTGACTAATTCTGATTGTACCTTGCTGGGTGTCACTGCTCCACTGTTTGGTGCATGTGACTACATCTCCCATGATGCATTGCTGGGTGTGCTTCTGTGCATGCACTGGAGTTGCATTCATGTTTGGTGCCTGGGTCTTTCCTGGGTGTGTGAGTGATGTGGTGATGTATCAGGGGAGTATTAGCATGCTTCTTACCTTGTCTGGTGTTTTGGGGTTCGGAGCTGTCCAGGTCAGCCACGCCACTGACACTCTCCGGCTGCATGGTGCCCTCCACCAACTCCTCCAAAGGCGTAGAATCAGTAGCAGTGGACGTCCCACCACCGGTCTTCCTTGCCTCAGCCAGCCTTGTAGCCACCTTTTCTTTGGATCTTTTGCGCATATCATACCACCTTTTCCTGAGGTCCTCTACGGTGCGGTGGGTCTCGCCGATGGCATTCACCTTCTCTTGTATGTCTGCCCAGATTTTCCTTTTGCGTGCCTCTGGCACACGTAGTGATTGCTTGCCAAACAGGAGGTCATGGCTCACCACCATTTCTTGTATGAGCACTTCCTGCTCCCTTTCACTGAACTTATGTTTCCTTTTCCTGGCATTCTCCTCCTGCTGCTTCTCCTTCTCCTGTGTGTCCATGTCTCCTTCACTCAGATGCAGTGCACAAGTGTCTCAGCTCTCCTCCCAGCCTCTCACTCAGCTTCAGGCAATCAGGTGCAGCATGGGCAGTCACACTTCCTGGTTGTGATGTCATCATGCTGCACCTGAATTGCCGATTCGCTAATTTGCGATTTCTTATTTGCGATGCCTTATTTGCGAATTCGCAATTAAGGTATCGCAAAATAGGTATTCGCATTCTCTGCGAATTTTTGAGACTCGCTAAATATTTGGGATATTTTCTTTACATCAGGTTTTGCGATCTCAAAATGCAATTCGCTATGAATCGCAATTTGAGAATCGCAAATTCCGATTTTGATACATATGGCCCGTAGTAGTATATAATTTAGAAGGTAGTGTTGTATTCGTGAAGTTGTTTTAAAGAGGTTCTGTGATTGAAGTTAATGACAAGATTACAATTGATAGAGTTGTTAAAAATATATAAAATTAAAAATTAATAATTAAACTTGAAAAGTGTATTGTGTTGTAGTATATTGAATTCATGCTTTTGCAGATTTGCATCGGGTGCGCAAATTCACACATTTTTTTACAAAAATATGTATGTGTAAAAAAAATTATATTCACTATTATGTTATAGGGCGGCTCTAAAAAGATCCCTTGTTTTCATTATGAGTTTGTTGTAGCTACATGTAAGTGTGGATGCACAGGTTTAGGTTGTTGAGAAAGACTCTGCTTCCTTGATCTGTGAAGTGTACTCCATCACTTCTGTAGATGTCATCCATATCAAAATGTATATTGTTGTTATAGATGAAGCCCATCCTATGGTCTCTGAGGTAAGCAGAAACAGCTTTATTGACAATCTTTCTAGCTTTCTCAATCTGTGGACAGAATTGATTTGACCACTTCCATTTCTGTCTTTGGCATATATTAGAGTATACAAAGACAGTTTGAGGTAAAATCAACATCAATTGTAGCCAGTGGTCATGCTGTTATGAAATCACCCAGGCACTACCTTTGCACTTATTTATTCGCTCAGGCACACCCTCAGTAGTCCTGTAATCACCCAAGAAGTACCCATACACTTATAAAATCACCCAGTCACTTCCTATGTAGTCATGTAAATCCCCAGATATTACACCTGTAGTCATGCAATCACCCAGGCGTTACCTATGTACTCCTTTAATTCCCCAGACGTTACCCCTGTACTCATGCAATCACCAATGCATTAGCTATACAGTGCTTTAATCACCCAGGCACTATCCTTGCTCTCTTTCAATCATGCATGCACTACTCTTACACTTATGTAATCACTCAGCCAGTACTCATGCACTTATAAAATCACCCAGGCACTACATTTGCACTCCTGTGATCACTCAGGCAGTACCTTAGTACTTCTGTAATCACCCAGGCAGTACTCATGGACTTATAAAATCACCCACTCACTTCCTATGTACTCCAGTAACCCCCAGATATTACCCCTGCAGTCATGCAATAACCCAGGCACTAGTTATGTACGGGAAATGACCTTTACAACGCGGTCATTACATCGCAATACCTTTACAACGCGGTTGTTACAACAACTGCGTTGTTAGTACACGATGTAATGACATCGCAAGTCTTTACAACGAATTCCACTAGGGGGCGCTGAGGTATTGGAAATAAATTTCCAACACCTTTCCTACTCTTGCGCAAACTGGAGTAGGAATAGTAAATAATACTATTCCTAAGTCCAGCGCCCCCCCTAGTGGAAGTCGTTGTAAAGACTTGCGATGTAATACATCACGTACTAACAACGCAGTCATTGTAACGACCGCGTTGTAATGGCACGCGATGTATTACATCGCGTTGTAATGTGCCATATTCGTTATGTACTATCCCTGCAGTCTTGCAATCATGCAGGCTGTACCTATGCACTCATGTAATAACCCAGGCACTAACCTTGCAGTCGTAGAATCACCCAGGCCACACTGTTGCACTCATCTATGCACCTAGGCACTACTCCATGACTCATCTATGCCTTCAGGTGCTATTTATATACTTATCCATGCACTCAACCTTTATGTGTGCACTCATGCAGTTAGCCAGTCACTATCCATCTTCTCCTGCAATTACCCAGTGACTACCCTTGCACTCATACAATCACCCAAGCACTACCCATGGAGTTATGCAATCACTCAGGCAGATCTATTACATGTTTCAGTTGTAGGTTTCACTATATTCCAGAAATATTGTTTATATATTTCTTTTAGATATGATGATGATTTGAAAAGGTAGAGACATATGTATGCAAGCTTTTAACAATATGGAGAGACTTATAGTTGAGTGATGTAATAGTCTGCTGCTTTATATTTGGCTAGGCCCAACACTCATGTAGTTATAAAACACCCAAGTACTTCCCATGCAGTCTTCCAATGATCCAGTCACTACATATGCACTGCTGTAATCACTCAGGCATTACTGCTGCACTCATGCAATCACCAAGGAATTACCCATGCACTCTTTGAATCATGTAGCCACTACTCATGCACTTATATAATCACCCAGGCACTACCGTTGCACTCCTTCAATCACGGAGGCACTACTCTTGTACTTATGTAATCACTCAGCCAGTACTCATGCACTTATAAAATCACCCAGGCACTACATTTATACTCCTGTAATCACTCAGGCAGTACCCTAGTACTTCTGTAATCACCCAGGCAGTACTCATGTACTTATAAAATCACCCAGTCTCTTCCTATGTAGTCATGTAAATCCCCAGATATTACCCCTGTCGTCATGCAATCATCCAGGCGTTACCTATGTACTCCTTTAATCCCCCAGACATTACCCCTGTACTCATGCAATCACCAATGCATTAGCTATACAGTGCTTTAATCACCCAGGCCCTACTGTTGCACTCATCTATTCACTTAGGCACTACTCAATGTATTTCTTGATTTATAGATGACAATATTTGTATATAATTATTTTAATAATATTAAATAATTTTTAGAAAGTTTATAAACTTTTCTTTTTTTTAGATATTCTCCATAATTATTAAGAAACATTCAGTATGACAAGAAAAGTTGAAAAGAAAAGACAACAAAGAAAACAGAATTATTTAAAAGAGAGGGAAAAGCAGAAATTAGATGAAGTACAACATGTGACGTTGAAGAAAAAGTCTTCTGGTAAGAAAACAAAAAAATTGTTAAAAGTCTTTTTAAAAATGTAATCGATTTTCAAAATGGGGAAAATAGAAATAAAAGTACTACAAGCAATCAGAAGGAAACGAAAAAGGACAAATTAATGTAAAATCAGTTTATAGGAAAACAATCCATGTTGAAAAAAGGATGAAAGAATATAAAGACATTAGGAAGAGAATGTATAAAACTAGAGTCCTACAAAATTTATTGAAAGATTGCAAAAAATATAAAAGAAGATCAGCATTTTACAAGAAGAAACAACAGATTGAAAGTGTAGTTAAAAAGGCTTTTGAATTGAAAAGAAAATTGTTTATATTAGTATTGAAGAGAATGAAAACATTGAATAAAACAATGCACTTTATGAAGGAGAAAAATAAAAGAAAAAGACTGGTTAATAGAACTAACTTTTGCAAAATGTTTTCGGTTGAATGGAAGCATACTTCTAGTACTGAACCTTTTTTTAATGAAGAAAGCTATTTTCAACAAAATACATTAGTTCATGCAGTTGATACCAGTGGTCGTTGTTATGAAGTTAAAACGGTTGTCCAATTGAAAAAGAAAAGATGGTTCCTAGAAATATGGAAGAAGTAATAGCTGAAGAAGTTCAAGGGAGACGTACACAAGCTCCAGTGTATAAGTGGGATTGTAGTAGTATTTGTAGTATACGACGGGAATCTATTGATATATTACGAAATTTTGTACGAGATTATGGTTAAAAAAGTGTTAAATAGAAGATTAAGATGTTGCAAGGACTAGATCCTTATAAAGTGAGAAAACATACTAACTTGCAGGGTCATTCTCTGGCTAGTCTTTCTAGAAAAGTGTGTCGAAGTACTTTTCATCATTTAAGAATGTTAGCAGTACAACACTCAGAAATGCGGAAGTTAGTAAGAAGATTGGACTATGTGAAAAGTCCTGCATTATCTTTAAGTGAAATAAACACAGCTCTTTTGCATGGTTCAGTATTGGATGTAAAAAAAGTTTCTGATGATATACAGTTTCGTTTCTTTGGTCCTCAAGAGGACTGTAGAGAAAGTGAGAGTTTGATAAGTGTAGGTGTTGAAGAACAGTTGTAAGATATTAGCACTGAGAAGTTTGAAAAAGAAATTACAAAGTTTAGATACTTTCATGTGAAAAACCAAACCTTGGGGTCTATTACGATGGCGGTCGGATGACCACCGCCGGGCCGGCGGTGGTGCCCGCCAGACTGGCGGTGGACATCCGCCCGCGATCGCAACCAAGAAAACCTTCGGTCAAATTAGGATGGCGGTGGTGACCGTGGCGGTGGAAATTCCGACCGCTGCTTTTCCGCCGGTTGCGATCCGCACTCCTGCCTGGCGTACGGAGCAGGACCGGGATAATGATG